>WOGO01002050.1:0-16626 GCA_015342085.1 Leptinotarsa defecta | reverse complement strand
ATATTTAAGGGTACTCTTACCCCACCTAGTTTTAAAACTGAATTTTTCAAGCGATCTTTTAGCTATAATATATGCCAAGTGATCAACCTGTTACCAAAAGAAATAAGAAATTCAGAACTTTCTGTTTTAAGGAAAAGATTCAAACTCCTTCTGTTCGAAAGCCAACTTTAAGTATAAACTGCCCAACCCTATACTTTTTTCATCATTATGAGACCAGAATAAGTCTCAGTAATGGACGTCTTCTCCAGCATCCTAATAAATATTTGAACAGTCTCAATTTTTTTTATGTATTACTTTCTTTTTGTTTCAGCTTAGGTAGAATCTTTTTGAGGTTGAGTGGAAGAACAACTCAGTAGCACTTGTGCTAAGTAAGTTGAACTTCGCCTTTTGTTACATCAGCAACTAGCTCTGAAATTTATTCAAATAATTGTATGTAACTACAGCTGGGAAACAATAAAGACGAATGTTGAAACAGTGAGTTTGCCTGAGACGAAGTTCAGTCTGAGATTACTCTTTTACTCCAAACTACTTCCTTCAAACATTTCCAAGGATTATCTGCTTTGTCTGATATTTTGTGATATCTATATGTAATGCTCACAGATAAATAATCGTCAAATATGGTTGAACAAACTGTATCATGTTTTATTGTAACACCAACAATTTCTGTTTTCTTTTTTTTTCATTATTCAAATTTCTTGGTTGAGCTCATTCATCAAATTTCCAGTTTTTTCTTTCGTTGAACAATTTTTGCTTCGAATTATATTTATAGTAAGAGGTTGAACCTTTTGTATGGTTAACTTACCAACCAACCTTGTACCGAGCAAATTTTGATTGAAACATTTACAATTTTCATTAAATCGTGAATTCGTGATGCACCGGCACATTTTCCACTTGAAGATGAACACTTGGTGATCGAAACACGTGTCGAGGTCTCAAAATAACGGTTTGGTGTTGGAAAAAGGCTCCAGTAATATCAAAATCGTTAACTGATTATAATTCTTCATATCACTTGGTTTCAGGACCCTTTCCTGGACCATTTCTGGACGAGAGCAGCTTATATAAGAAGCAGAACTTTCAATCGATGTTATATTCAAAATGTGGACGTCGTACATATACCTACTTGCCTGAGGATAACGTGAGATTGTATCAATTTCATAAAATTCCAGAAAATTTGGTAAAATAACGAAAGAAATTGAATGTTTGTTATCAGTTTCGTTGTACAAAAATATACAATATATCGTTTCTAACATACTCGAGTAGATAATGGATATTGTCGAATGAAAATAAGCGTTATCAGGGTTATTTGTACAAACTCCATAGTTGTTGAAGCATATTACTGATGAAAAAATTCTAATAGTTCACATGTTGTGCCAATCAGCAGCAGCTAGTTCATATCAATATTATCAAATGAATGGTCGTTTCTACGTCAATTTAAATGCTTATTAGGATATCTATTCGATCTTCATAATGAAAAATTCACTATGAAACTTTTTCATAACTTCAATCGGTATAATATCTGTAGAACTAACTTCTAATGCTTGTTTGGAACCTTTGGTTTAGTAATGAATATTACAGGAGTTTAGTCCCAACACTTAACAGAAATATTTTCTTTCTGGGACCATATTATTCCAGCGTTGGTGTTAATGATGATGAGGAGCAATGAAAATGTAGTTGTCACAGTTATTAATTTTTACTTTTTCTAAAATTAAACCAAAAATGTTCATATCGATTGTTACTCCTGAATATTTTGCTGTTGTAAAGCGTGTTCTCCTCATCAAGTTAGGCAGATAACTATGTTTTATCCCGTCTGAAAGAAAACTCATTTCTGATGCGTAAGGGAATCATGTCAACAAATTATTACACCAATCAAAGTAGGTGTAAGTTTTATAATACCAATCCGCTTTAATAGCGTTCGAATAAAATGGTGTTTGCACAGGCATTAACGTTGATTTTAATAACCTCGGTTGTTAGAAATCCTCCTTTTAGATGCCGTGTTAACGTGGCCTATCACATGTAATAAAAGGCTGTCGAAGTGATACGTCAAAAACTCTGGAATAAATTCTGTATATACTCAATGCCATAATGTGAAAAAAGATATTGAAGAATTTCAAAATCGTTAGTGACCGTAGTACAAAATTAAAATACTATTGATATCGCTGAAAAGAAAATATTTCAAGGAAATACAAGATCTAAAAAGGCAACGTATTACAATTTCCAAACAGTGTGTGTACACTATGTATACCCATTTTGAAAGAGTTGAAATGACAATAACAACCTCATTTGTTTTTTTGAATGTGTCTGACTGCTGTATTATCAAAAACTTTCTCCGTCAAAGAATGTATAAAACACACACAAAAAAGAAAATCGGCAATTAAAAGCTGAGATCAAATAGAACGAAATAATCATTTTGATTTTCCATTCAGATACTATTTAAACTTGAGCGATGGAGATCCGTAGTAATTTCAAAGACTACACCTCAACGATTTGATCTCCACAAACTTTTTTGTGGAGATCAAATCGTTGAGGTGTAGTTTTTGAAAATATTTAAATTATCCAAAAGAACAATTCGTTCTTTTAGATTACAGCCAGTCTACGTATGCCCCCTTACTATATATGAAAATAAATATATTTAATAACACTTGAATAGCTATAAACGCATAAACAATGAACTCTTTCCTGTTCTTCGAACGGAGCTATTCTTCCGCGATTTCGTCCTTCAAATATTCCAATAATGCTATGTTATAGCCTCCGTTGATGGTTTTTTATTTTCAGTTTCTATTGCAATGCTGTTTCCAAAAATGAATTGGTGATACCACAAAATTAGCTCAATTTTCATAGTTTTTTTGGTTATTAGTCTAGGATTCATATCCAACTACTTCTTTTGAAGAATGTAGGTACTCAGATTGTATGATTTACACATCTGACTTTCTTCTAACTGGAAAAGTAGAAAGTCAAATAGATTTTGATTCACACCAATTAAGCTTTTTCAATTGAACACCGTGTTTAAAACTTCATCATGTCATTTTTCATCATCAATTAATTACTTTCGTTTTCAAATCAGCATAAATTTGTTTTATTTTTCATAGCATCTAGAAGAATTTTCAAAAGAACGTTTACTCTTCAATGTGATATGTGGCCAAATTGAGCCAGCAATTTTTTTACCAATTACTACTTTGATTTTCTGTTCAATATATTTATATATTTCCGTTCCACTGGGATTCTTCCGATGAAAGAATTCAAAAATATACAAAGTGGCCATTGTAACGAAAACCATCTTCATTTCAAAATAAATTTTTCACATCATTTTCATAAGTGAAAGGGGAAATCTCAACATTCTACAAAATAGGTACATTGTCAGTCACATTCAAATCGAGCGTATTTGTTAGCATTCTTTATGACTGATGCATTTAAACACATTTGCGGTATTTGAAAGCGTTCTTAGCACAAAAAGTAATTGTTAGCAATTTGATATATTGTTTATATTTGTGCCAAATATAGTTTATTGTATGTTTCAACCTAGGTACTTGTATTACGGAAAATTTCACACCTGGAATTTACTGAAACTATTGTTTTTACTGCTGTCGCTGGGCGACAAGATTCACAACTTTCAGTGTAAGCAATTTCCTCATCAACGATTTTCCGATTTTAAAAAAAAATTGAAAAGTTAGGAACAAATGAGTAAAAATTAAAAAAATAAATTTCGATTTTTGCGAATATCTCAAAAAGTATTACAAATATCCGAAATATGAAAAAGGATCCTTTCAGAGGAAGAAATTTCCTACTCAAACATTCAACCACCGGGACTTCACCACTAATATTCATTAGTTTGATTTGAAGGCAAAAATAGGGCTGAAAACGGGTAGTGGGTCCAAAAAATGTATATTTACTTCATAAAATATAAATATTACGGAATGAAAAAGTTCATTTATGTATCAGATGTATAAATAAACAATAATAAGTTGCCGAAAATTTTTTATCGCAATTTGTTCATTAGATATTTTTACGTTAAATGGGAGATTCCTGCAATTTGAAAATTGGAATGAAAACCAAAGACCTCAATTTCTATCCACTGCTTGAGTTTATTGTTGAAAGGCTTCAGAACAGATTTTTGAGAAACAAAAAATACGAACCAAGCCCTCTAATATTTTTTACAATTATTCAGTCGGTCGGTAGCCAAGCGGTTCGGCCTGGGTCCTTTGTTCACTCACTCGAATTGACTGCCGTGTTGGTCGGTTGTTCAAGCCCTTGTCTGAACGATCGATCTTCACTTGCTATCGTCCAACCCGTGTTAGGAATCACACGTTAAAAGGTAAGACCTCGTTAATCCTTAGCTCGCATAAGTTTCGACTTCTGAGGATTGTCGTTCGTAGGGGTGCGACAGCTGGTTAACGGAAAAACAGATTTTTTTAAATCAGATTGAAAGTTGTCACAGTCTATGTCGAAGTTAATTGGCATATCAATTTTGAGGTCATCAGCGAATAAACGGTATTTACAGTGGTGAAAGTTGAGAGCTATATCATTAATAAAAATATTAAACAAAAATGGCCCCAGATGTGCTCCCTGCGTGACACTAGATGTAACATGAATATCACTGGGAATGTAGTTTTGAATGTTTACCAACCGTGTTCTATTCAATGAATAAATTTTGGAAAATTAATATGTTTCTATAGATTCACAGACAAGAATCTAATGTTAAAATATATTGAACAGCATCGAATTAAAGCACTGAAAATATTCCACCGGTTTCTAGAGATTCATAATTTCTGAAACAATAACAAGTCTGCTACCAACCTCAGAATATATTTTCTGGCGTCTCCGTTTATTGCGCTGTGTACAAGTCGAGATATATAATATCGCAGTGAAACTCATCTATAATAGAAAATGATCCTCGAATGGAGTGACTCGGGTTGACGTTTACAATTCAAGTAGCCAAACTTACTTATCAGAACATCAGCCGGGAGCAACTCGGCAATATATAACAATCGCAAAGATAAATATTAGATGGCGAACTTGTGCGGGTCGACAACGATCCAACCTGGAGGAACTCTAGTGTGTCGAACGTTATCTATTCGGCGATTAAGGATTTTAATGGATACTTCAAGTTATAAGAAAATTATTTTTGACGTTATACTAAGCAATGAAGATGATTGAAGCAATAATTTTTGGCTTACTTTGACTCCATTAATGAAGAAAGCATTTATACATGTCGCATACATATTCAAAGAGTTAATTCTATGGTAATGGAATAAGATTCGTCCCGTCTTTCACTGCATTGCAACTAGACTAGTTGACAGACATTTTTATTGGTCATTAAATCAACAATTTACATCGGATTGATAGGTCATAAAAATGAAAAATACCATTTAAAAGTAACATTGTAACAGTAATGATATGTCATATAGGACAACATAGGATTGTAAGTTAGAATCACATCACAAATTATTAGTAAATGTTTGAAATACATGCATTTTCACAGAATTTTTCATAACTCAAGTATGTTACTTTCTCAATCTGAATTGATTTTTTTGTCTTGTTCAATAGCCATGAATGTCGCCATTAAACACGAAGTTATTTTATTTCTTGTAAATACATGTTAATAGTTTATAATATCAATAACTACCTGTGAAAGTTAATAATTGCTTTGTTCTGAATACCTCTCGACAGAACTCGCGATAGTCTAGTATGAACATAGCGCATATTTTTATTTTTTTTGATCTAGAAAAACTCTATTACTGAAAATTGCCAGCCCATATACTGAGATGTAACTAATGGCCGAATAGACGAGGGTATAGTGGACTGTGATTAGCCCATCTTCGTTCAGAGCAAATGCTGTTAATGCATTCGTCCCAATTTAGAGTTTCATCTAGAACCGTGGCCAAAAAATTGTATTTGGTATTGAATAGTGTACTGTTTTGTCTAAATATGATATTTTGGTTCATCATGGGATCTACAGAAGGTCTGTGGAATCTGAGTAGTGTTGTCTTTGAGTGGTTCATCATCAGACGGTTTTTGTGACACCGTTCATCGAACTCGTGACGGACCTTTTTTGTTTTAGTTTTCATTTCATCTTCTTTATGCTAGATACGATTGCAGATGCGTCGTCTGCATACATAAAGACTTCACCTTATCTTATGTGGCCAGGTGAATCATTGATGAATAATAAGAAAATCAGAGGATCAAGCACACTTCCTTGAGGTATTCCCGAATTAATCAGGTATCTGATTATACATCAGATAATAATCCAGGATGTATAAACATCGCGCCAGCGAAATGTCAGGAAGAAATTACAAAAGTCCACGGCCTTCGAATCTAAAAAATTGTGACACAGATTCCATTACAAGAACTCAAAAATAAATCATCCTTGACCCAAACCCAGAGAGCACCATAGATCTCATGAGTAGGGGTACTGCAAATGGATTGCTAGACTGTCCTCAAAGGACAAGCTTGGGTGAGGTGACGTTATTATATCTTCCTGAACGAAAACGTCATGGGATCGACAGAATACTCAACTTTCGAATAACAAAAATAAATCAGACTCCCCAAGCCAGTTAGTTGCAAGGCCTTGCTTTGACGTTGATCACTAACACGATGTTCGTTCTCTGTAGGAATAGCGCTGTCTGGTGTTGAATGAATAATGCAAATTTCAATAATATGAAAAAATGTTTACCAATCAATATTAAATAATTATAATAAAATAGTGGGATGCCACTCTGGCGGACCCGCTTTCCTTTCACTATAACGTCTGGTCAAGCTGCAGTTCGAACAGTGTGACTCACTCTCAGAAGCGGTGTATTTCAGGGGGATTTTCTTAGTTCCCTTGTTTTCTTCATCTCATTATCTGTTGCGATCAGAAATACTCGAGGGTATAACTGTGCCCCCACTTCGTCGGAAACTGGACGCAAAAGGTCATTTCTTTTATATGGATTATCTTGAACTTCATGCCTCTTGAAAGAGAGAGAGAGAGAGAGAAAAAGAGAGATCTCCATCAAGAAAGAACAACACGGGGAATACGGAGAGAATGTGCAGCTCGTAGATGGAAGCATCATGCATGTATATTTACCTCGGGGTGAAACAATGCCACTCGTAAGAGGTACCAGTAGTGAAGAACCCTCTCCACAGTCAGTATCAGCACAAACTCCGACATATCTGTTCATCGGAACTGTCGAGGAAGACCAAAGTCGCTGCCATGGATATGCTTGCCCTTCCGATCTCATACTCGTTTGAAGTAGTGGAATGTACGAAAGGGAGCTGTATCAACCCGACGTGAAAACACGAAAAAAGATGCATCATCATAGGAGATGGTATCCCAAATCATCTGTTCCACGGTTGTACTTTCCCTAACAACAGGGGACTTTTGAATTTTCAGTGCAGAGTGACTACATGACAGAATGGTACTGGAAGAATCCTGTAAAGTCATCAGAAGTTCGGATCGCCTTCTCTACATGGTCCGCGTCAATGAACTAAACTGAACAAGGTGATCACAACTCTGTCAAAGAGTTGGAATCCGCCCAGAGAAAAGCCCATAAGAAAGTCGTAGATATCATTTAACTACTATTCCACAAGGATAAGCCAATATATGATTTTTTTCCACACATTATCGAAGACCTTCACTTACCTCAGATCGAACAGACTTAAGTCGGAAACTGAGGGGTTCATAATGGCCTGCCAAGGTAGTATATCCAGCTTCTCAGTCCACCGCAGTCGCGTGATAGGTGTAGAAGTTCCTGACACAAGGTAAAGGACCTACTGCCAGGCGTCTGAGAACTTAATGCACCTGCTGTCAACATGTTCAGCATATGCGTTCTCAGCCCGTATCCATCGATAAAAGTGTTTTATTACCAACTACGGCACGAGAAATCGGTGTTGCCCTACGCTCCGGCGGATATTGAATCCGTTTTGCGGAACGAGAAGTCATGAATTTATTGAAACTAATCGTTCTCCACCCCCAGATTAAATCGAGCTAATAAGCTTGATATACTTCTTTTCGACCATCAGAGCAAGATGATATCTGTTGTGGAGTTTTCAGCTCCTGGTGAGACGAATATCGTCCGAAATAGGGGGAAAACGAATAAAATGTCGATTACTCGGTAGACTCCCTACTCCCGAATCCCAAGATCATACCGGCTTACTACACTAAGGCAGAAATCTCAGCCGGACAAATGCAGAAGGCTGTCATTCTTGGTTCACTGTGATTGCTTGAAGTACATGATTCCCAGACCCAATGATCACTCACCCCACGGTGTGGAAAGCGGTTATTGGTTGATAATGCTGGCTCGCCCTCCCGAATGTATTGAGGCTCCGGGGGATAGGGTTTGACCAATGCAACATCAGGGTAAAAAATAAGTCTTTCATTGTTGGTCCTCAAGATAAAATTCAACCAAACGAAGGGCAGGATTCTATCTCTGTGCTGATAGATCAAAGTAGAGATTACTCTTCCATTCAACCGCAAAAAACAATAACTATTCTACTCATATCTACACAAAACTGAGTATAAGTAATTATATTATTTTTCCAACCAAATAACTGACAGGAACAGTAGTGGTTACAACAGTAATATAGAATGAGATTGTCATAATTATAATAGATATTCCGCTTTTATGAAAATGGAAATTTTGAAAAGTATCTTGAAAATTTCAGTATTACCCTTGAAGGTGATATAAACAATTCAAAGCAACTTCAGTTATGTTTTATGCTAATATCAGTTTTTAGTAAACTAATGTCACTGAAATACTTCACATGAAGAATTCATGAGCTACTGAGGAAACAAACCTGAAATATCATATAAACGGTGTGAAGTTTCGAAATCGAGCAAGAAAGTAGGGCCTATAGAAAATTGATCACATTCGATAGTTATTTCATAGATGTTGATAACGGAAAGTTGTGTGGCCAATATAATAAAATATTGAAAAATATTGAAAGTTCAAAACCCTGTTTTATCCCTGTTATTGAGAGTTATTCTCTCAGAATCATACGTAAAATAAAAGTTCTGAATATTTACATGATACTTAGGAACGTTGTGAAAAAAAAAGAGAAATGAAATCTGGGAGGATCCTGACAGGAAAAACTACTTTTCTGGATGGTGGTAAGACGGACATATTTGTATGAGTTCATTCGAAGAGGGAATTCCAGCAGCTGTACCTTGCTGAAATCAATCATCGAGAGATCTCATACACACCACTATCGGAATTTTACTCCCCATCGGGGTAAGAGATAACCAAGATAATGATGCCGTTTGGTACTCGACTATTTTCATCGACGCACTACTACAAATCGAAAACTCTCTCTGAAACTATATTCATGAAATGGAGTTGTTTCTGTTTCAGGTCAAAAATATTATATTGTTTTTCATAATAATATTTTCATGTTTTCACAGGCATTTCATTCGAATTTAAAATTCCAATGAAATGTTGTTATATCGTATTACTAACTGGAATATCATAGCTTAAAAAGCACTCATATTTCTGGGAAAATAATAAAGCTCCGTTGAATATGAATAACTTGATTGAAAATCCAATTCTGATATTGTATGTGGATATTGAAAACAGTTTCAAAGCTCAAACCAACTAGTTGATGAGTGAGAGTTTTGATAAAATTTATGAAGAATAATATTCAAGTGACAAAACGATTGAGAGCTTTTCAGAGATGTGTATAGGGTGGGGGCAAATTGTATCGAACCTGATCATCACGTGGAAATTTCAACGAATTGCCGTTCTACGAGTTTTTTCACCACAGGATTCTCATCAGGATTTTCTGACTGAAAAATTCATCCTTGACCGGACTATAGTTCCAGGAGAACTCCATATTCGGCAGTCATACACTGTATTTTTGAATAAACAATATAATGCAACCTACCCTCCAACAGTTCCTCTTATTATTATTTTAAATCTAAATCCTAGTTTCTTTATCCAATTCTGTCACCGCAGCTCACGTTATGGCCGGAAGTATTCAATTTCTTTCTTATGGTTTCAGTTTTAGGAATCCCATTGCTTTTGTAACAGTCGTATATTGTTTTTGTTTGATGATTTTATTAGATGAACATCTAAAGGTTTCAGTAATCCTGTACCACATCGCGTCTTGCTTTCATAAGGTTTGTTTTTGACTATTTCACGTACAGTTGAGAAAGGAATTTCGGTCAGATCTGATGTTGCGTGTAATATTTTGTTTTTCTCGAAACCAAATTTGAGATGTACATTCTTATATACATTGAAACATACTCTGTGTTTCAATATTCAAATGCATCCAAATCTTACTCACCGGTGTCTCTTTTTCGCATTGTTCACCATCGCTATTGGAATCACTACACTGGAAAAAGTCTGCGTTGTTATCACACTCGTTATTACTATTAGTACTTGTCTAAGGATGCCACATTTTGAACAGATTACAAAAATTTCAAGTAATTATAACTGCACCAATATCGAATTTCACCACTCAAATCGCGATCAGTTCCTGAACTGAACATTGACAACCCGACTCTTATAACCATCCTCGCATTCTATTCGTCACCGTAACATAACATCAAATTTGATTTTACGAATCTTCAGCCAATCATGAAACTCGGTTAGTAAAAATTATCCAATACGAACCGCGAAGTCTACAGTCCACGTGGACTAGTTTGCTGCCGGTTCATTTCCATGTATTGTTTTTTTTTTGGCTTTTGACAGTGCCAACAACTTTAAAAGGCACAATATCGTCTACTTTACCTATACCTGCTTCTGCGATTGTCTATGCCTCCTCTTCAGGTGAAGGTTCAACTTTCAAGTGATGATTCGATTATGATGATTGGATTATATGCCCTTGATTTCTATTATTGAGTCCTTCCCATCGTACCATTGATTAATGATTAATTAGTAATTCACTCATGCAATTTCTGTGATAACTTACAATAACCAGGAAGGTGCCAAAGAAGTTATAATACATTCATTGGCGAAGAATACTTTTGCATAGAAAACAGTTCTGTCTATAAGTTTCGAGTGGAGTTTATCTTGCCATTTTCTACATTTTTAGTGGAAGATAAAGGTTTTTCTTAAGGTTTTTATGTCGTCAGTTCACGTGTATATTTTTCACTAGCTTTTTTATCAATCTTATGAATTTCCTATATAAAATCTACCTTCTGTTAGGAATAAACATGGCCTAGCAATAGTTAGTATGGCTGGACATCCTGTTTCACAGACGTCAATATATCTCAACTACTGACTCACGACAACATTCAATAATTGTAACCTCTAGCGTAAAATGAATTCCTAAAACACTCTCAATGCACCTCAATAAAATACTGTCTCTCGACGTGCGTTTCGCCAACTGAAATATCATCATCAGGACATGACAACAACTGAATTTCATGGCTACCTTGCGTGCTGGTGTGTGAGAAGTATTTGATGAGAATCATGAGTATGCGTGAAAAATCATTTCGCCAGCTTGGGTCGTTCGCCATACCAGACTTCGTTTTTTGTATTACTTTTAACAAACACCCCATTTAGTAGCAATGTCATGAAAATGCTTAAAAAATTTCGCCTCTTGGATGTTTTGCCTTATTGAATTTTGACGTAACGTTATTTCACGTATTTTTTCAGAAATAACGTTTCATTCGATTACCAAGAAATGTACAATTTGTTTATAGGGGGTAAATTAACAAGTTTCTTTCTATATCAAGAAACTATGCTGATATATACAGGTATGTATACAAGGAATATTCATATAGGTATAACTTCAAAGAGAGTAATTTCAGAATTGGTCTGATTATTAAGGAAAACAAACGAAGGTGAGGATGTAATTTATAACAACAAATGATCCTTCATTGCTAAATTCAATTTTACTGTATTGAAAACTTTAATTCATTAAAGGCAATCAATCAATTGTAGATTTTCTTGCAGATTTAAGATTATTTATTTGTGTGTTCTGTGAATTTCATAGTGGGGTACATAAAAAACTAATTAGTTCGTTCGCCATATTTGATTCACTGTGAATTTATAACATTTTTTGTGTCCTTTTCAGTAGATCCTTTCATTTGATGTACAGTGTGACACCAGTGAAGACACCTTTCTATTTTAGTGATTTTCAAAAGCAGAAATTTGAATTTTGGTACATGAGTCGCACTTCTTGCAATATTTGGCCTGAGTGACAGCCTCATTATTTTGCTTCGCATTGGAGGTACCAAAATAGGTTATTTGAAAAAGTTGCTTGGGAACACAATATTGTAAACTTAATTGTTTGCAATTTTCATATTCAAGTCTGATTTTCAATTAATGGTGCCGAATAAGAAACTACAGAAATGAAAAAATAGTCAAAATCAATTAAATGAATCTATTGATAGGTAATGAATATTTGTTTTTTCATTCTCATTCCTACATTATAACAAATTCATAATTTCCGTAGCTTCTTACTTAGAATCATTAGCTGAAAATCGGACATGAATATGAAATTCAAATTTTTTGTTGAAATTCGTTACGTAGGGTGAAAATCAATTTCTAAACAACTTTTTCAAACAACTCATTTCGATATCATCAACGCGAAGCAAAATATCAAGAATTTGTCCTATTTGCAGGAACGCAGTAAGCTGGGCCGCAGTTGTCGAAGTCATCAGGCCGTAGGTGTCACTGGGTCCTTGAATTCTTAGTCCAGCCCCTTCCTTGGCTGAAGAGTCGGCAATGCGATCACCTTTACTCCTAACGTACCCTTTAACCTACGTTAGGATAATGTTATTACCTACCGAAACTTTGGCTGAATCTTGGTGGAACTCTAGTACTAGCCCTAAGGTAACACGTTGTCGTTTCAAGGCTGATAGGCTTGTCTACTATCAGTGCAGATTGTTATGTTTTTGCCAGAAATTCCTTTCCTGGTAATTTATTTTGTGGCGATTGTAATACCAGCCAGTTCTGTTTGAACCACGCTGGTTTTTTTCCCATTCCCCACCTAACCCTTAGGCTTAATGATAAGGAGTACAGTCCACATCTCCAGCCTTCTTTGGTTTTTGAGCCGTCTGTATATATGCTTATTGCAGTTGTAGCATAACTTCGTGTTCTGTTTCATTTGTATTTTTTAGGGTTTATTAAACACAAACCTGGGTTCAATTGCATCACTGGCTTCCTGCAGTAGAGATTGCGCAGTGAGCGCTCCTCTACATAAGCTCAGCCTTAATTGACCCATTCCTACTTCGAGGTTTACACCAGCCGTGCACAATCGTAACAATGGCCATTAACGCAACCACCTCAACGTACAGGTCCAGAGGGATCAGACCAGTAATTAATTCCATTGCCGCGGTTGGTGTTGTTCTCATGGCTCCTGTGATGTTTAAACAAGCCAATCGCTGAATTTGATATAATTTTTGGATGGCCGTTGCTTGTAGAACTTTCGGTCCCCATGCAATGGTTCCGTACGTTAACATAGATCTTTTTATTGCAGTGTAGATCCAGGTGACCACACGGGGTGAAATACTCCAGTCGCGTCCCACTGTACTTCGACATTGCTCATAAGCCACATATGCTCTTTTTGCTCTACTCTGTAGGTGAGAGTTCCATGTTAGCTTCTTGTCGAGGATAGTACCAAGGTATTTCATTTCTTCAGAGAAGTTTAATTTGCTTTTGAAGATTTTGGTAGGTTTTAAGCCCAATAAACTTCTTTTTCTAGTGAAAAGGACCATCTCAGTCTTCTTGGGATTGATCGACAGTGAGTGTAAGTGATATCAAGATATAAATGGATGGTTTGACTGAAAACTTTGTTGGGGATGTTTCATACGATGGTTATGTAAAATATTGGGCACATAGTGTTGAATGAACATTGGTACAATACATTTACATAAAATTGGAAAAGGATGTCTAATTTTTGATAAAATATGTTACAGTTCAAAATTATTAAAAAAGGACCTTATCCACACGTGGAAATTTCACAAGTCGTCTTTATTGGTTGGGACCTATAGACAGTTGACATGACATATGTCAGTGGCAATATTGACATTAGTTGTTACCAACTTCAATATGTGTGCTTGTAACAATGTCTTTACCTTTAAAATATTTGGGTATATTTGATGGAATTGTTCGAGTATTGAAGAAGTCGGAAGAAACTAATGAATCGTGAAACATGTGTTGTGTTTTTGTAAACTATGCTATGAAAATTTCAGAAAAAATAGTACTCAAGTTTACCGATAATTCAGAATTCATAAGAGCATTGTTAAGGAATTTAAAATCACTTAACTGAATGATTCCATATTTTGCCAGCAAATTTTGCTAAAACACTGATTTATTCTGTTGGGGGTTTGATTACATTTAAAATGCAATGTTTTCGGCATTATTGATGCGTGTCTAATATCGAAAAGAAAGTTCTTATTGTTTCCTAGAAGCAGTGTTCTTATTATTCAGTTATCCAGCCCGTAATTATCATCAACCCTAGAAGGGGAGTTTCTTTGAAGATGATTTATTGGCTCCAATTGAAAGATTTAACGAGCATTCGTGTAAGACTGGAGATACCCTTCATGAACTTTCATTAATAAAAGGGGGAAATGTAGGGAAATGTTCATACATTTGCTCCAACAAAGGAGATATCAATTATTGATCAAAAGAATATATAATATAAGTATATATTATTTAGTAATTTTGTATTGGATACTGGATAACATTGAAAACATTTATTCGTCACAAATGTCGTATAAGTCAAAAGTGGACATGACATCTTCCCTTGCGCGAAGATTTCATCTATGGGGTTGACAGAACACTCAAACCACAAAAATAAGTGAGAGTCCCCAGCGGCCATTCGTTGCAAAGCCTAGTTACAACATTTATGCCGAATGCCGCCGCAGCTTTCATTTTATGTGAGCCACCAGATGATACCGGGTCTAATAACATTAAAGAGTAATCAGAGCTGTTTTGGATGACTCAAGTTGGACTGCTTTATGCTCAGATAAAGAACACATATTGTCGTGAATAGGAATATAAAGAGGAAGAAAATCATTTCAAACAACCCGAATCTATGCATTTATTGATATAACTGAAGACACATGCGCAAAATTAACGCATTCTTAAATATCGCTCATATTTTTTTGGCGAAAATGAATACCACATAGATATAATCAAGTGTTGTTCTTAGGTAAGGTTTGGCTAGTTTTTTTCTTCAAACCAATAGAATGATTTGAAAATTGAAGGCTAGGCTACCAAAACAGAGTTTTATATCGATAAAATTATTCTTCCTAACAGTGATGAGATCAACATCTAGGTGTCATTATTTTTGATCAGAGGGGTTCTCCAACAGGGACTTTCGAACTTTGACAATGGCCACCTTTACGGTCGCCATAATTGTCACTGTCAACGGAAAGCACTATACGTAGATGTTTTCCAACTTATTTTGGCCTGGATGCTTTGGACACCAACGACATGTGGTTTCAACAGGACGGAGCTACGTGCCATACAGTTCATGACGCATTGAATATTCTGCACGGGCGATTTGAGGGCATGGTCATCTCACGTAGTTTTGTTCTATCAATCTGAAGGTATCTGAAACTTCTGAAGTGACAAAAATATCAATATTATTGTGAGCATGTCAAAGAATCTGACTGATTGAGACTCAACAAAATTCGTTTTATTCATCTGCTTGTGCAACTCATAAAATGTTGCTGGAAAAGAAACCAGATTATCTATAAAGGAGATAGGTGACATTTTCGTCCCAGAATAAATCTCACACTCGCAACCAGAATACCCTCATTATTCCTAGACACTCCTCTCTCTATTCACACGTAGTTTCAATTATTAATTAAAAAATATAACTCCTTACCCAGTGAATTTAGGGGCTATTTAATTTTCAATTTGACGAAAAAGTTTATTTTATGTCAACATGAGATTTTCTTGAACATGAGAAATAGTTTTTTGGCCGTTTTCATTTCGAACATAGTCGAATGTTCTTTCTACCCTATTTAATCAATTGTTTTCATTCACTGTGATGTAATATATAGCAATGTCCTTCAGAGCTAACTTGTAATTTGTAATCATTTACTAACTTACCATATATTACATATACCTTTATATTCTTTTCAAAAGCTTTTATTTAACTTGACTTGTATGTTAATAAATCTTGCAAGTTTAATTTGACCCACTTTCCGGTATCCGATTGACCTGAAATTTTGCATGCTGGTCCAGAACCGATGACAATGCATGCATCAAAAGCAGGGACACAACAGCAGGGACACAGGGCCGTAGCAAAAATAAAAACCAGGCGGGGGGGAGGGAATCCAAATTTTCCCAACCCCACCAGCAAAATTTTCCAACTTCCGAAAAAATTAAAGCCAAGGGATTAGTTACTATTGTAATATACTAATTTTCTTACTTAGCTATTCGAAGATTGGCTGAATGCTTATGCCCGTCAGTGTATGCACAAACAAAAATAAATTTTGGTAATTATGAAAATAATAATGGGAAGGAATTATTCTACGACCAAGGTCCTTGTTCTTCCACCATATCCAACATATTCACCACCATAGGAATATTCAATACAAATGAAAGGAAACAACAAATAATATTGTGCTAATTGTTTTCTATCATTATTTTTCCTATCTTCACGGCCCAAAATTTCCCAAATTTTTCAAGTCAAAAAAACAGCGAAAAGTTGAGAATTTTGTAAAATTGTCACTTCAAAATTTGTGGACTG
>WOGO01002049.1:0-16627 GCA_015342085.1 Leptinotarsa defecta | reverse complement strand
TTTTTGATGGAAGTGGCAACGCCGCAATGCTGAAAATATTTTAGATCGATAGCACAGGTAAGGAAATGTGAGAGGTGAAATTTTCAGAAAAATCATGCTTTGCGTTTTCCAGAAACGTCTAACCTACCATCGACCGTGAGTAACGCTGTATATAGATGAAAAAATTACATGAAACTCTCAGGCAATTAAGTTGACTAAAATTTCTGCTATAATGAAAATAGATTCAAATAATAATCCGACAGAAGTAGAATGCCACCAGAACTAGGCCCCTTAAACTTTTCAATGGTTTCCGAAAACTTTTTCCTACTTGCAGTCTGAGAGAGGGCGAAAATCTTCATGTCACGACATAATGGTGTCTTCAGATTTGCTACCGGACGTTTCGTCTTCGGGCTTTATTTTTTCTTATGGGCGCTACATTGGATCATTTCTGTTTTGAATAGAACCAGATTTTACCTTTTCAATGATGTATCATAAGTTATAATTCTTTTTCGAAAAATTGGAGATATTGAAAAAAAAATAGTTCTTATAATAATAGGCTTTGACTTTGATGTTTCTAAATTGGTCTTTCAATTTGCTACACTCGGTGACATTTTGTTATTGTACAAGTCATTGAATTTTTGCCGAAAAATGGCTTTCACGAATGAAGAAAAAAGATATGATACAAATTTATTACAAATACGATAGAAACAGTATCATGACATCGGAAATGTATTTAAACGTATATCCCGAAAGACGACAACCACATCCAACTATGTATGTGGTTCTCGTCTATGAATCAAAATCTCACCGTGATTGGTTCGTTTGAAAAGCCAATGAAAAATTCAATGTTTCGAATTGAATAATTTTCGTACTCAAGATGATTATATTAATTGTCAGGTAAGTGAAGAATTCAACAGGATACTGAATCAACAAAATATAGAAATATTTTCATTTTGGGAAAGTGTTTGGCTTTCTCCTACTCCATCTTGATACAAAAAAATGTGGGAACGTTATAAAGAAACTAAGGAAGAAATCAATTTTAAAAGAAGTAACTCTATATATAGATGTGTAAATCATGCATAACTTTCAGACACAAACTGGAAGAAAAAGCCCTCATGAAACAGCTATTTTCATATAAACATTGAATTACACGAAAGAAAAATTCTTTGTTCAGTAACATAATTTTTAGACCATTTGCCAAACAAAATTCAGTTTTGATGGATGTTCCAGTTTGTTGCAATGATTTTTTACATCTATTGTAGCATATATTTCACAGGTACACGGTATTAATTCCAACTAATTAGTTTTCTTCTTCTCCTGAGACGCCAACTTGGTTGGTGAAATGCGCTTCGAGAAGGGTATTGCAGAGCTGATGTTTGAGAAGTGTTCGTTGTGGAATAAAATCTTGAAAAAAAGTAGTCATTTTTTGCAACAAAAACGTATCTTACGTGTAAGCAATGGAATTAACTGAAAATTGACTATTTCTATATCCGTTCAAATTTCTCCATTACAATTTTAAGTTTTTCAATATTGTGTAAGTTTGAAACAAATGAGAGAAGAAAAGAAAATATGGTTTTTGGTTTTTTGGTTTCTTTCATTTCTTTCTTATATTCCATTTATACGAGTATGTTACCACGCCAGCTGAATTCATTCGACTATGAATCATTTTCAATATTTCTCGAGACTTGGTTGTTACTTGTTCCACTTCTTCACAGTATAATTAATTGTTAATTTTGATCGTTTTAAAAATATTACATTTTTCAATTCGTTTATTACAGGATCGCAACACATAATTTCGAAACAAAACAATGCCTTCAAGATTAACGTTTTCTGAACCTGGCGATCCTCTAGTTGTTTTGAGAATGGAAAAATTCTCCCTTCCGGAACCTCAACAGAAGGAAGTACTGGTGGAAATGAAAATGGCACCTATCAATCCTGTAGATATCAATATGATACAAGGAATATATCCAATTAAAATTGATGTTCCAGGATTTGAAGGTGTAGCAAGAGTTATCAAGCTAGGCACTTGTGTTGAAAAACTGAGAGTGGGAGACCACGTGGTACCTTTAAGGCCTATTGGCACCTGGCGAACACATCTTGTAATTCCAGAGAAGATTTTATTCAAAGTTCCCAAGATGATGGGATATATTGAAGCGTCAACAATAATAGTAAATCCATCTACGATGTATAGACTGTTGAAAGATTTTGTATCAGTGCAAGCTGGAGATACGGTTATACAAAACGGTGCTAATTCATCGTGTGGTGTTTTTGCGATACAGCTGTGTCGACATTGGGGTATTAATACAGTCAATATTGTTCGGAACAGGCCTAATATAGAAGTGTTGAAGACTTTTCTCAAAAGTTTAGGAGCCACCTATGTTTTCACCGAAGAAGAATTCGCAAAAATCGATATTTTCAAACAGGGGACCCTGAAAAGACCGTTATTGGCCCTCAATTGTGTTGGAGGAAGAAGCGCTACTAACCTGATACGTCATTTAGCCTTTGAGGGGGTTATGGTTACCTATGGAGGTATGTCTATGGAGCCAGTTTCTGTATCCACCTCTGCACTCATCTCTAGAGGAATTCGCTTGGAGGGTTTTAATCTTCTCCCATGGAGTGTAAACGAAAAAAATAATGTTGAGAGAGCTAAAATGTATAGAGACTTGATTTCTATGATCCTTGATGGATCATTAAGAATGCCTCCTCATGTACTTGTGAAGTTTGAAAACTATAAAGATGCTTTAATTGATGTTGTTTCCAAAGGAGGAATGGTTGGTAAAAAATATTTATTTGATTTCAGGTCTCACTCGAGCAAAATTTGATTAGGAAAGGGCAAGTTCTAATTGGATAACAGGGTGAAAACCTGCAATGTAACATTAGTTTCAGTTATGGTCATTTTTGAAAAATTTCAGAAGCCGTATTTGATACAAATTTTTAGAAAATAATGTTGAATAGGAAATAAGTTTCATCCTTCAAGTTAATTTATCTTTTCTGGAATAAATGATATTTTTCCTGCATTCTGATGTAACTTAAGTAACAATTTTATGAACTAGTTTCAATAGATAAGTAAGTAAATTGTATATTCTATAGTTACTTTTAAGTTATTTCACTGAGCTGTTTCTTATTTTCTCTCACCTTGTAACTCTTATGATTTGAATTAGATGAAATTTTGTTTAGAGTCCATGTATTTATAAAGGTGAGTTCAATATTTTTTTAGAAATATTGCTTCGACCATGACGCCCTCTCAGTGATTCACAAATCAAAAACACCTTACGGCGATCTGTTGCAAAGCGAAGTTTCGACATGAACTGTTTTTAGGTTCTGGTTTCATATATTTGCCTTTCAATGAAAGTTGCAGATAGCGATGTAGCAGCTAGGATTTGCAACAGACTGCATTACAAATCGTTGTTCATTTTGGATAAGTAAGGTTTGAGTTTTTTGTCAATCCCATAAAAGACGTCTCTGTTATTAATCACACGTTAAAAGGTAATACCTTAGCTCGCACAAGCTTCTACTTCTGAGGGTTGCCGTTCGGCTTGTCCTTCATGGGCAGAATCCAACAAAGTATTCGTAGTACACCTAGCACCACTGATGAGACCTAAGACTGGTCGAAACAGCGCTCTTTGGTGTTGGATTACGAATGCTTTGTTTTGGTTTTCTGATGGTTTCAATCAAT
This sequence comes from Leptinotarsa defecta, assembly GCA_015342085.1. Lineage (NCBI taxonomy): Eukaryota > Metazoa > Arthropoda > Insecta > Coleoptera > Chrysomelidae > Leptinotarsa > Leptinotarsa defecta. The sequence continues at coordinate 12,972 of WOGO01002049.1, read as the reverse complement.
AAAAATATATAAGTTCATTTGTGCTATAAACTTATCAGAACTTTTATTATTTATTAGTTTCTGTCATGCAACTTATCTTATGAACATCATACATTGCATTCCAGATGAAACGAGCAACCCTGAATAATTCATTTGATATTGATGTGTACTGTAAAAACGCGTGAAATACGTTTTTTATTTAGTTTTTAGTCAGTAACCCCACCCCATAACTACCCACCAAAATACATATGAGTATATCTCTTGACAGTTGTTGAAAGGCGTATTCAGTAGTGATTTTTTGACGGTTTTGAAAACAGAAAATGCTCATTTCGAAACATTAGCTGGCTTGAAAATTTTAATGCTTTCAATAATTAATTTTGTTATTGAGCAAAATCAATAAATACAAGTTACTGACTAATCGGACACTTCGAAGGTTCATATTGCTCACTAACTTTTGGGGTCCAACTTTTCAGTTTGTCTGTCACGTTATTCTCTGTTGATCACTATTTATTCATTTTCCAGAAAGTGTTAGAGACTCAAGAAGCATCAAATGAAAGAAATATCGCCTATGTTATTGACGTTACCAGTTTCCATGACTTCATGCTACAATGTCAGTACATATTTATGTCTTACATGAGAAGCGACTAACTATTTCAATTCTTTCTTGAAGTGTATAAACCATTTTTGATAAAACAAAAATAATATCAAATCCAAAATAAACTCTTTCTTTAGATGTTTCACACATTCTTAGAAACAAGAAGTAGAAAGCCAAAACCGTTCTTTCCCAAAAATTAATCTTACCTAAAAATATACCCCTTCAACTTGAACCTTATTTGTTTCATGAAATCATGACTATCATTTCCATTTTGAATTTGAAATATTTCAGTTTGTTCGATTTCATAGTTATATAATTCAGAAATAGATATAATTGACTATTTTCTTAACAAAAAGATTTCTGTCTGGAGGTTTGATCTGTGTTAAGAGCATTGCTACATGGGATGTTATTCACCGCTTAAGACTTCGTTCACGAGATAGAGCTGTTGGTAATTAACAATATTTTTCTTAGACGTAGGTTTTATACATGCAGTTGAGCCACGTTGAAATTAATGAGACTAGACACTTTGTTGTTTCGGTCGGATCTTTCCTTCACCAGTCTGTAGGTCATCTACTCGAATGATTTCGGCATGGTCCTGCTACTGGCTGAACGGGAAACTTCTGTGAGGTATCTTGCATAATTATCTGTGGGATATGATTCAATATTCAGCGTGGTATTAGCCGCGGAAATAGTTGTTTTCCGGCAGGCATTTAGTAGAATGTACGGTGTAGGTAGTTGGGAAAGATGAGTACCTATCATTTCATTTCATTCATTTTCTGGTAAAAGGAAATAACCTCGATCCATCTCACATATTCACCCTAAGATAAATTATTATTTTAAAATTTATTTTCATCAGTTTTCAAGCAACAAAGAATTTGAACATCAAAAAAGAGATTGACAAAACAATTCAGCAATCTTTTGTCAATAACAAAACTTTACATAACGTTGATATGCAATATATCCTTATCGTGTTGTTCCATACACCGGTTACAAATTCTTCTATAGTAATTGAATTTACTAGACAGTGAAATATATTTTTCAATTTCAATATTCAGACATCATTTGCCATAGGTATAGTTGAAATATTTTTCCAAATGTTAGTTAACATTTATGCAGTGGAGCTTCAACAATAATATTCGGGGTCCAACGCTAATTATTAGTTAAAAATACTGAAGAATTATAACTCGAATTCATTCATTATTCTGTTGAAATGTAATATGCAAATCCATAATTTTCCTAAGCAAATGACTTCAGCGTTTTTTTTAATCTCAAATTATTATACACGAAAGCATTTGAAGGCAAAATTTTGAAAATGAAGGGACAGCATTAATCTGGTCAATTGTGTTTGGTGTACGAGGGATATATGTTGAGATTATCTTCAGAAACCATAATGAATTGAGAAAGCTTTATTTCAAAATCCAAATTTCAGGATTCATGTCAAAGTTCCGAAATATGGTAAATTTCAGTTTTGCACTTTTCATTTAAAACTGTTTGCGAGGCAATTTGGACAGAAAGAAACACTTTTTGCCAGATTTGAATTGTACATTGTAACATACCAATCATTTAAATTTCTATTTTCAAAGATCTAGGCAGTCTGGAGCAGTACTCTGTGAATCATAGCTAAAATTCTGACTGCTATTTAAATTCCATATCAATTGTTCAATTTGTTTATTTTATTCATTTTACGGTTAGGCAGAAAAACTAGTGTCAAGTATTCTTCTTCTTTTATCATATATAGCGATTAACGTGAAATGAGAAATGAGGTACTGCCAAGTATATTTACCCACGGTCGCGACGATGTTACATTCAGAATCGGTAGACGCCCTCAGTGTACATGCTTGAAGGGATTGATGAAACAGATGGTAACATTGCCTGGATTTCGAACTAAACCCGATTATATGTGTGAAGGATGAACTTTTCAAAAGGGTTTTTTCTGTGCCTCGCTTCACATGAAGATGACGTAGTGCTGATCTAATTGGTGATTTTGATAATCACCAAGCAGGAAATATTACAGCTTTAAAGGTATAATATGAACAGTTTTTTCTTTTTTATGCTAAGTTTCTGCCAGGCATATTAAGACAATTTCAGTCGAAATCAAATTTGTGGTCAACTTTTTAAATGGATTAATCTAGTAGAATTACAGTGATTATTCGAATTGGCCTTATATTTAAGGAAAGTAATATTACGTAGATCGATAAACGTCTAAAACCAATGACATATGAAATAGACCGAAGATATTTTTTTGCTAGTTGCCGTCGCAGTTTCCGACAAACGATTAATAACCAGAAATAAATGGGTAATAAAAAGTTGATTTATAGTTTCGAAGCAATCTGGCACTGGCTTTCGGATGGGATAATGTTGCCAATATCCAGCATTAAAATTAACTTAAAGGGGCTGGAAAGGAGGGAAAATTCGAGGAAAATATTGAAATTATACTGATTGCGGTTCAGCTAATGTCTTTTGTTCGGCTTTTTATGGGTCTGTTTTTCGGTCGGGTGGAAAATTGAATGATTTTTTTAAATTGTTCTCTCAGATACAGATTGAATGAAGAATTGGGTAACTATTTCGATGCAAATTCATCGTCATAAAAGATTTATTTCATTTTCATATTTCTGGTATACAACCACGTTCATGCTGATGGGTTTCAGTTACTTGGAATCGATATGAAATTTAAATTTTGTCACTATGATATGTCTGTTTAAGAAAATATGTTTCTCCGTTAACCAGCTATCGCACCCCTGCGAACGACAACCCTAAGAAGTCGAAACTTATGCGATCTAAGGATTAACGAGGTCTTACCTTTTAACGTGTGATTCCTAACACGAGTTGGACGATAGCAAGTGAAAATCGATCGTTTAACCTGGGGCTTGAACCACCGACCAATACTACGATCAATTCGAGTGAGTGAACAAAGCACTCACGTGGAACCCAACGGCTACCGACCGATTCAATGAAAATTATCGCAGCTACTATTGCAATAATAACTTGCAAAATTTTATTGGAAATGAACAATGTAATTTTTAATGACCTGAAACCTAAGTTACAGTCGTGCTAATATTCAAACTTTATTTTCATTCTATAATGGTACTTCAAGACTGCCTGAAAAATCAATTTCCAATAATCATCAGACGCTTCAGATAACTGTATTTACATAGGTTTGGACTATTTTATTTCCAAGTGAAACAATCCTTCCTTAGTAAGACAAAGGATATGGGATTAATAGAAAACTCAAACCGCAAACAGAAAGGTCTGTTGAAATATGTTTTTCCGTTAACCAGCTGTCGCCCCCATTATGACACTCTCAAAAGTCGAAACTTGTGTGAGCTAAGGACTAACGAGGTCTTACCTTTGAACGTGTGATTTCTAACACGGTATTCCGCGTATTTCTATTTAAATCCTCAAAGATTGTTATCTACGCAATGTTCAGGTCTGCATTATGGTAATAGGATCGTGACCGGATTCTTAACATAAATTGGATAGGTAAAACACAGATACATAAAATTCAGATACTTCAAGTTGTAGAAATATATATAAAGCATTGAATGTGTAGATTTTAGTTAGTATAGACACGCCTAAAGAAGCTATTGTATAGAGAAACAGTTGTTGCTTTTTCGTAAAACTATTTAGTGAGAATCTCAAAATAAAGTCTTTTTTGAATACGTTATGGATTTTCATTCAAGTATCGTCCGATTACATCACATGTAATACTTATTCAATCTAAATGTATTTGCTTCTTCTCAGAATAAATAGTATATTGTACAAGTGAGAAAAACGATATATTTCTCAGTCGCAAATCAAGTGAGTGAGAAATATGTCATCTTCTCACGAATTGTACACTGTACTTTTTCTACGGTTGCGTTGTTTTCAAGTATTGAAAATTAAAATACATATATAATAATACTTGTATGTCATTAACTCATTTTTATATTTCATTTCAAATAGTAATTAACAGTTACATTTGAAAAATTTTGTAAAGTAATTCCTGGTAGGTCGTTTTGTTTCAACATATTTTTGGTGATTGAAATATTAGCTGCGGTCGAAGTTGAAGTTGATGAGAAAACGTACTGAGCTTCCACAGTTCAGGTTCTAATGGCGCTGGAGGCTGAATGGATTCTACTATACTCTTTGAAATTTTAATTTTGTTAACTATGGAGTTGTCAATATAAGATTCAGTAACATTGCTGGATTTCCAACCCCCGTGGCGTTTAAAAGTTAGAAGTTCTGCCCCTTCATTAACTAAAATAGTGGCAGATGACCTTCGGAATCAGTGGCTAGTATATAATTCAGGGTTCGGTAGTTGCAAAAATTTTGCTATTTCTTTCGCCATGATGCCAAATTTATTTATCCCCACAGGCTATTTCGTACATTTGCTATTTTTGGATTTTAAAAAACCTGTTTCATTTGTGCATGGTCGAAGCTTCACATATTTTTTGTGAATTTGGTAGAATTCTCCTGTGACTGTAACATTTCTAGGAATCTTGGTTTTAGTAACGGGTAATTTTATTAAAAGGGCCGAATTAAGATCTTCCATGTCATCAATTTTTAATTTTCGAAGTTTATCACAATGGCATGCCACTGTAAGGCCAATAGCTAAAACAGCCTGAAATCAAAACCGAACATTCATTTTTTGATAACAATTTAAAAAATTTCAAGTCATACCTTTATCAGCAAATACTTGAAATACTTTCAAAAATTGTTGAATTTCTTCAGAAGTTAATGTTTTTGACTGTTATGGAGAATATTTTTGAGATTTGCGTTTAAAAATGCACGTAGGTTTACGTATTTTGATATATCAACACAGTTTTTAATGATTTAGGTACTCCTCAGTATCGAGTACTGAGACCATAATGTTGATGATTTCAATCTTCTTGACAACTCTTCAAAATAAACTAACAAAGTATTTTTGGAACAAGAATTCACTTTGGCTTTCATTTTCCAGTCCATAAAGTATTTTGAGCGATTTCATATTTTTCTCTTGACGTGTAAATTATTGCAAATATCTATTGCTTTCTGAACAATTTCTGGAGTTGTATTTTCCAACTCTAAATCTTGGTATTCCATTTTATTCAATAATAATTAAATCTGAACTGTTTATATCATAACAATCAACAATAAAACTATTTTCGTTGGATAACTTGACAGCAATAATTATGCAGTGCCTTGTTTTTGTTGTTATGGCAACGCCGACAATGGGCTACTTGGATATTGCACGCGAATCGTCGGCGTAGCGTTGTCAACATGTGGAACGTGTCATATCAATCTGACATGTAACAATTCATAACTGACTTGGGTTATCGTCATATCGCCATTTCCCATCCGGTCGCTACTACTCCGCAGCCTGGTGTAAACAGGTGATATTTTGGCTTTTTTACGTTCATGGCCTACATACATGTTTTCACACCAAATTGAAGCAAATTTTTTTAAATACGATGATATAGCACTGCCTGTGAAAAAATGGCCGTAAATTAGAGTTACTAGCAATTGAAAAGGCTGGGTATCAGAGTTGAAGTGAAAGAGAGTTAGCGCACAACGCCACAAAGTCACCGAGATATGTCTACCCGCTATGCCCCTTGAGAACGCCGCCGTGACTTGCGACAAACCATGCTGAACTGGTTTCCGAATTTTTGATCCGCGTAATGTGATAGTATCTTCAATCTCACCGACGTTTCGACAAAGTTTCATTTGTCATTATCTGAATATTACTGTTGAGTGTTTGGGAGTCGGTCGACCTTACTTAACAGTAATATCCAGATGATGACAAATGAGACTTTGTCGAAACGTCGGTGAGATTGAAGATAGTCCTTAACAATAATAGCAAAATAGCAAATAGTCGAGCTGCTGGAAAATAATTTCATGAAAATCAAAAGATTATTAGATGAGAACAATTCTGATCATTTCCACCGGGCAGACGGTCCTTGATTGAAGACAAAATGTGAATAACCAAGAAAAGTACTTGATGAAAGTTACTGCGTGAACGCAAGCAAGACATAAATGGAACCACCTATTGGTGTGTTACCCAAGTCAACCTGGTACTGACGATGCCCAACAGGCTGAAATAGGTGTCTACCGGTGGTTCTTAAAATGAAATTAATATGGGAATGATCAGAATAGTATTTGTCTATTTATCTTTTGATTTTCATGGAATTATTTTCCAGCAGTTCTACTGCATTAACGTTTTTCTTTTTCTAGAAATATGCTACCACACTGGTCGGTTGATTGGTTAAACCACCAACACTGTCAACTTTGCAAGTTGACTTGGGTGTCACACTAGTAGGTGGTTCAACTTATGTTTCGCTTGCGTTCACACAGTTACTTTTATCAAGTATCAGGCTTAAACAGCTGTCTACCAGTGACCCTTAAATTGAAATCAATATAGGAATGATCTGAATAGCAATTATCTATGTTGGTAGAAGAGGTAGAATGATAAAAATTGTAGGATTGATGAAAATGCCGAAAATACACCGGCTTGAATGGTATTGGCCTAAGTGATATACACTGCCCGCCAATCGCGATGGAAGAATACATTTTTACAGTAAATCATACAAGGGGACAAAATAGGCTGAAAATTCCTTCAGACTCGTGATCGGGACTCCCAAATTACTACAATTACACCTTTTTCCTGAAACAATATTAGCACTGAAAAATCTCACTTATCTTGGAAGCAACCCCGTGTCTTCTGTAATTGTTGTCGTTGAATTATGGAATCAGTGGAATTGAAGGATATACCAAAAACGCTTTCCACCTTAACCAATAATTCGGATGGCGAATAATAATAAAATATGAGCATTTGCTTATGGGGCTCTCAGTTTAGAAATAAATCAATCCAACCAACGAAAATATCGAAAATACTTATCTGGGAAAAATTATTGTATTTTGTAACCTCTCGACATTTGTTTACTATTAAATCATTGCCATCCTCTTTCGCGAATTCAAATTCTTGTATTCAATAAAAATCAAGGAATGTCCTGACGTTGCCGTGGAAAACAAATGAAGATTGATATTAACCAACAATATTGTTGGTAGAGCGTATACCATTCAGTCTTACTTCCTCGTGTTCATTCTGTTTTATTGTTCCTGTTGCTTTTGTTGTTGCTGTTGTTTTTGTTGTTCCTGTTGTTTTTGTTGTTCCTGTTGTTTCTGTTGTTCCTGTTGTTTCTGTTATTTCTGTTGTTCCTGTTGTTCCTGTTGTTTCTGTTGTTCCTAAAAAGTTTTATCTTCCTCTTGAAGATGATCACTTGGTGATCGAAACACGTGTCGAGGTGTAAAAATAACGATTTGGTGTTGGGAGAAAAAACTCCAGTAATATTCATTACTACACCAAAGGTTCCAAACAGTATATCACAAGTACCTGTTGTTCCTGTTATTTCTGTTGTTCCTGTTGATCCTATTGAACCATACAAGGGAAAATTTAAGTAATACTGATGATTGAAGAAGGTGCCAGTCGTTATCGAGAAGCAGCTTCTGAATTTAATCGAAGACACCCACTTGATACTCCTTTACCCTCTGAAACAGTTTCCAAAATTTACAACCAGTTCAAGAGAACCAGCCAAGTGATGAAGATGAGGAAGTTGGCAAGTATGCCAACTGACATATAGTCAGTTGGCATACTTGCAGATTGTCTATAAATCAAATCATTTGAAGGAACAATTCGTTCAAGCCAGTCTCAACTCTCTACACTGTAGGTTGATGTAGTGGCACCTATCAGAAAAGAACTACTCCCCTGGCTAATACCACAAAGGGTTTCACTGAAGTTATTCCTGCATGAGCTGTTGACGATACAACTACCGCAATAGATAATTTTCAATTATTGGAACCCACTTGTAGACCGGTTTCCGGCTGTTTGGCCACTCGTCAGTGCAAGGTAGTGGACATCATCGACCTAAAGTCAATGATATTCCATAACTGAAAATCGGAATTCTTTCGGAGTATTTCATTCCTCTTCCTAAGTTGAAGCGAACAACAAAATGTCACTCCATCTAGTGGACGTGGTACTAAGCAACTGCATATCCGTAATATGCCCGATTCCTCTGAACATAAAGTAGATGATTTTCGGTAATTGAAAATCGAATTCCTTCAGAGAATTATTCCTATATCGAGGCTGAAGCGGACAACAAAAAATAGGTTTATCATCGCCCCATCCGCCTGTGAACGAGGCAACCAACCGTATATCCGAATTTGGCCCATTTCCTCGTATAAGGAAAGAAAACTTTCCACGTATACACACAGTGGGCATACTTGAAGACTGGCTATATATACCGAAGAGATTATAATTCTTTAGATGGATGTTACTGTCAATAGGTCGTCTTTTATTGGGTCTAAGTGAAAATCGTATCAAGCTGCCCTAAAACTAAAAATGTGATGGATTTCTGTAATCCATATTCTATGTTAATGTTTCGCCGAGAAAAAACAAATATTTTGATATCATTTTGACTATGGAATCAATTGATGATTTTGGTTAAAATTCAGAATTTAAAAAAAATATAACAGTTTTAATAGTGAAACTCACACAGCTGGCACGTCCACGTCTAACGAGCAGCGTTGTGCGTTAACTCTCTTTCACTTCAAGTTTGATATCTAGCGTTTTTAATTACTAGCAAACCTAATTTGTGGCCCTTTTTCACAGGCAGCGGTATACCATCGAATTAAAAAAAACTAGCTTCAATTTGGTGTAAAGAATACGCATGTACGTCATGAACGTGAAAAGACGCCTGTTAACATCTGGCTGCGAATGGTATTCCATTTAGGAAATATAATGAAATATAGTGAGAAAAATTAGTGAACGTATCGTAATGATTTTGTAGCGGGATCCTAAACTATAACGTTTTTCTAAAATTGTTTCAGAGTATTGAATCTCTTCAGAACAGAGGGTAGCTCGTTATTCAGAAAGGAAACAGTATAGGTGAAAGACTTTAATACCCAACATGCTTACATTGTTTCAGGTAGATATTATCGCTGATAAAGAAGCGACGGGTCTAGTTATAGTTATAACACGGCTAGATTTTTGGGAGAATTCTGGAGGAATACAATGTGCAATCGGTTCTGAAACTACCGAAAACTGTCAAAAATAGTGTTAAGTAGGTAAGAATCCTTTAGCAATATCAGGGGTATACCGGATTCCTTGGAGCTGGGGATCACTCGAAATTGAAATCACGGAGAGAAGTGACTTTTTGAACACAAGAGACGTTAGACTTGGTGAATACTGATAAATCAACTGTGGTGGAACATGCACTCAGAAAGTACCCACGTTATCGCGTTTGAAGAGATCCATTTGTTCGAGAGAACTCAGAGATACTACCCAAGATTTTATAAGGAGGCGGTAGAAACAAATAAAAAGTAACTGAAAAGAATATATCAACTGGTCTGGGACTGAGGAAAAATGGCAGACAGGAAAAAGTTGACTATAAATGGGTGCAAATATACTCAGCCATCACAGGAAATGACAAAGCTGTTGAATGTACCATATACGTATCATCAAGTCCATTATAGGCTCTGAACCAATATCTTTGGTATAAAACCATATCGATGAACGGGAGTATGACAAACTTAAAGAGTACTGGAAAATCACACCAGGGAAACTCTTTATAATAGTACCGTCCAAGAGATCGGCTGAGAACAAATACATAAAGAGGACAACTGACTGACAGCTCATCATATTTCATGCAAATGTGAGGCGCTGAATCACAAAGGCAAACAATTCATGACAACCTAAATTATGTCCACAATAATATGACATACCTGCAGTAAGAGACCTGTACAAACTAAAACAGGGAACGAAATTGTTCGAACGGGTGTCAGGAAAATATTGTCCATGAAGCTGCAATGATTTCCGGAGACTTGGGAAGGATTCCGAATAGTAGTAATTGGAACATCTATGAAGTTTGACTAGCTGCACTAAACTACACTGGTCTTTTGATTCAGTCAACAGAAATCGAGCAACGCTTACAACTACCAATTGAATAAAACCAGAGATCAAAACGTTTGAAAGTAGCAAATACTGTGAGGACAACCCAAGCACTTTCTCCGTTAGCTCATCGTCTTTGATATTGTTCACCAAAGTCGTAAACGAAACGTTAGGCATACAAACCTGCAGACCACGATCAACAAATTCGGAAAACAGTTTTGACAAATCCTAATTACATTTATTCATTTCTTCCCGGATACCTGATCTTTTAACAATCTTTAGAGAAATCTGTACCTTAAAAATTTATTCATTTTAATAATCAATATATATATTTGCGAATACATCAAACAACAAGTGCAAAATATATTAATATGCTCTCCACTGGTGAGGAAACATTTTTAGGTGCCATACTTTGATTGATATTTTAGTGCTCTTCTGTTGGTATTATTAATTGACAATCAGTGCTTTTATTTTTTGAACGGCCATTCTGGGTGATCTTTCAAACTGAAACAAAAAATGCAGAGAGTAATTATCCTCAATAATAGCTAGAAGAAGACACAAATATTCATTATAAGTGTCTGCATTTTTACAAACTTGAGTATCGACTAATTTTGAAAAAAAAATTGCATTTTTAACTCAAGAATTTTGTTCGAATCAACTGTGGATTTAACTTGCCAATAGAAATGTATAAAACTATCACGAGGACCATTCAATGCAGAAAATAGCAAAATTTATAAGAAAGGCATAGAAAACTTTTCATTATTTTGAAGGAAGATACAAACCCTTTTAAGAAAGTAAAGTCGCAAACTCGTCCTGGTTCTCCTAGATCAAGTTTTTCCAGTTTGTTCATGTCGTCAGTATCAAGATTGAAATCAAAAACCTCGAAATTTTCCCTGATTCTGGACGGAGTTACACTTTTTGGTATAGGTATGATATCCTTCTCTATTAAGTACCTCAATGCTATCTGAGCGCTACTCTTTTTATGCTTTTCAGCAATTTGTTTGACTGTTGGGTTAGTGAAGACGTTTGGTAGTTCTTTGGGTCTGAAAAATATATAATTTCAAATCATCAATTGATATTTGCATAGATATATTCTTGAGATGGCAATTAAGGATCACTGTTTGGAACCTTTGGTGGTGTTGTAATGAATATTGCTGGAGTTGTTTCCAACACGAAACCGTTATTTTAACACCTCGACACGTGTTTCGATCACCAAGTGATCATCTTCAGGAGGAAGATCAAAAAGTTTGATACAGATTCATTTCGGTATTTCAAATCAGTTTGTATCATATAAGACAATGGAAGTCCGAACTAATGAAATGCACCAAGAAACATTGTCAACTACCTTCAAAAAAACGTTTGATCTTCAGTTGGGATCAGTTGAAGAAAATGATTTGTCATTTGGGAGAATGTAACAGCAAGAAAATATTTTGATCATAGTGGACAAAACTGCAATGAAACAGAGGCGTTATCAAGAAAAAAGCAACGAGTCTATTCTTCTTTGGAGGCGGAAACTTTTCTTGGGAAAACTAACATATAATTATGAAAGGCATGATGATTGAGTGGAATGTTGCTTCAAAGTCCTTGAAATTATCTTTACGGTAGTATTTTTTTTCTGCAGTACTCATCGTTGACATTCTTCAATTTTCATATTTCAGAGATACTATAGTGTTCTATATATTTCTTTTTTCAGGTATATCCACGAAAAGAACTCAAAGGATCACAAACTATGTAGGTCAATCAATTCGTATTATTATTATTTTGATCAAGTGCTATAAAAGATGTGGTATAATATGAAAAAGAGCACTTGGCACCCACGAATTGAACTGAAACAATGCACCACTATCAAATTAATACATTTTAGCTCGAGTGAGAAATTGGTGAACCGAGAATTGTTTTTGGATGATAGAAATACTATGCTCAGAGGAATGTTTTGGAGATTTGAACCTCACATCTCCAAACCTAACCTAACGAACATAGTTCATTTTTGATTATTCTTTCTTCTATCGTAGACATGGCAGCATATGAAAGCGAGAATTTATTTCAGGATAGTAAAATATATGACTAGAGTAACAATCTGTAGTACCACCAGCGAATAGTTTAAATATTTTTTCTATAAACCAAATTCGAAAATAATGCAATTTATCTTAAATTAAAATGAAATTTGCGAGTTTGTCTGTGATTTTTGCAAAAAAGTGTTGGATTCCATTAAGAAAAGAGGCATTCACCTGACTGGAGACGCGAACATCACGTGGTTGGCGATTTGTCTCAATTTTATAGATACTTTGACGAGTAGTGTTCAAGTGATTTGGAAAATTTGATTCCACCAAGGGCGGTACATATCAGAAATACGTGACGGACTGTGGTTGCTCATCGTTTTGACGTTCAACTCAGTACACTTCGAACTTCACTCTTTCATTTGGAAAGATGCGTTTATGATAGGGGAGCCCAAGCGGGGATTTCGGGATTTACTAAAGCGCGGCAGATTAATATACAG
>WOGO01002048.1:0-16628 GCA_015342085.1 Leptinotarsa defecta | reverse complement strand
TAGTTATTTTTGAAAGAAGATATTCCGTTTTTGCTACAGACATAGACCTTTATGGCCGCACTTTTCACATCCCTCAGCCCGAGTGACGTCCTTAAACCCAGCCTATACTACTTTACTGCGAAAAGGGCAAATTTTCGATATTTTACTTCGCATTGATGATAAAAAATAACTTATTCGAAAAAGTTGTTGAGAAATCGATTTTAACCTTATATACAGAATTTCAACCCAAAATTCGAATTTTGATTTTATTGTTGTCATTTTCATATTCAGTTGTCAATTAATGGGTCTGAACAAGAAGCTACGAAAATAATTCATTCATGATAATGTAGAAATGAGAATGAAAAATTCATTATCCATTATGAAAAAAGTACAAATGGGTGATTATTCAAATTTTGAATATTAGTTACTAAAAGCCATTGAGACAACGATCGAAATCAAATGACAATTAATGAAGCGAATTTAATAGAAAGTTGAATAAACACTTATATTGGAAGTCAGTTTCTGATACTGCCTCTCTATACTGATCCACACTTCAATTCTTATACTTTTTTCAATTCTTTTTCTATTATTATTGGCCACTCCCCTAAGATCTGGATTACTCATTTCATGGCAGGCTTGCCGTACTCTCTCACGAAGTTCTTGTTGATTTCTTGGAATAGCCTGGTAAATCCTATTCTTGACAGTTTCTCAGAAGTAAAAATTCATTGGACTGATGACAGGCGAGCGAGGAGGTCATTTTTCAAATAAGCTACTTCTACCAGCCACATAAACTCATTTGGGGATTGGCAAGCTATCATCATTATGGAACCTTCGATTTCGATGTGGATTGTCTGCTGCAGACAAGAATCATCCAGCAGTATGATTCTTCAATACACTTCCGATTTTTAAGCAACTTGTCTGCTACTTCGAACACCATCACCTAATAACCATTTACATTTTTTCTAGTGAATTAAAACTTTCAATTAGCATTTTGTTACTGTTTTTGACGCATTCACTTCTAAACTGATATTTTTTGGGATATACATAGCTTATGAATGTTCATTCCTAACACTTTGAAACTCTTGATTATCTGTAAGTAAAGCGATTTTATAATCAGTTAATCATTGTCGTGATTTTTATCTTCCACTTGGGATTTGTCTTCCATTATATGATGTATGAAACTGCTTATAGACAAATTGCTTATCACTTGAAGCCGGCATTTCAGAACGGTACTATTAGTAATTCAATAACTCCACGATATGAAAAAACTATAGTGATACATCAAAAGCAAACTACTGACTTCAACTGAGAAATTGATGCACCAATAAGACCCATTTCTAAACTAATCAACTAATACAACTATACAGAAATAATTTTCAAATTACCAGTTAGTAACTGAAAGTATTGCTTCGTAATGAATGAAAATCAAACATATTTTTGAATCGCATCTAGTTTCCAAATTTTCCAAAATGTAATTTTCGAAATTTTTGCTAGAATCTCCAACCTGCTGCAATATTCACCTTTCAGCTAAAAATCGTTTCTGTGTACAGCAGTTCATTATTTTTTTGGGGATTGAGAACCCTCTGACTTGTATCAGAAAATTACTGCATCCTTATGGGCTTATTGTGTTCTTTTCCTCCATCTTCTCATCTATTCCAATTATGGTGTTCTCTGCACTAGTTCTGTGTAGAATTTGGAATTTCGATAAATTGTTAGCCAGTGCCTCAAATTTGCACTCAAAAAGCTGTCGCTGTCCATTGTTGCATTGCCTGCAGCTAATGTATTTGTTATACACCCCTTTTTCTGTACAGAAGTCTAAACGAAAAGTGTCAAGCCTGTAGTGCTGTGATTTTTCTAAATCTATCTCTGTTCTGCTTAATAATGTTTTCAATTATTATCTCAAACGGTTCCGAAAGGTTGTTACATTTTGTACATTTTTCATGTTTTTGTTCTGATATGTACAATTATTTGCAGATTGAGCAGGTTTTCATTCACAAAAAATATTTGATCCTGATGTTCTGTTGGTAAAATAGTTGCTTAAATATTGTATAATATGTTCAACCGCTTTCTATGTATATTCCAATACAACGGAATCAATATGCTTTGCATTCCGTAAATATCACTGCATTTTTACCTGACTCATCCCAGTTTTATTTGTATTAGTTTTATGTAAATCAATGGCCGTTTGGGGTTCTCTCGGTTAAAACTACAATAACTATGCAAAGTCCCGCGCTCTTTTGTTAGGATTACGTTTTACTTGGCTATTGGAATTTTATTGCTTTTGCATACTTTACTGGGTCTCCGGAGGTATTTCAATACCCAGAAGAACACTAGGTTGGATTTTCTCCCGACATGAATTTGATTTCTTTAGTACAGGAAATGGTCCTGTTTTATGGCGTATCTGAAAGTTTTGCAGGAAATATTTCCATAAGATTATTCCACTTTTTGAATCGCGTTCTGAGAAGTTCCAGAATATCGAGCAGCATGGCGCCAGGTAGAAAAGGGTCGACAATTGTTATTACCAATTCACCTGATTCAGTTACAGACATCAGCACACCAAACTACCTGAGTCAACATAAATAACTCAGGACTTATAAACCTCTGAAGAAGCTAGTCAATCGCGTCAGCGAAACGTCAGGAAGAAATTCCAAAAAGCGACATTCTTCAAACCCGAAAAATGATGACACTGAAAACCTTAGCCCTTGTCGGAGTATGTTGAGTTCGAGGAGAATTTAAATGATACACAACTGAATAGTTTTCACATCAGCATCGTAAAACTTGAAAAATCTATCGTATTTTTCCAGCAAGTGGTCCTGAAAATACGATTACCAGATGAAGGTGATGAAGGTGAATATTTTTTTCGCAAGTTCGACAAAGTTCACGTGAAAGAGGATGCTTTCGAGTATCCGAAACTATCGTTAAGTCAAAACTTATTTTTTGACACACGATGTACCTTTTTTCGGCAACACCTTATATGTATATATTACTTCTGGCATACATTAATTCCTGTTATTGAGTTACCTCTACTGTTTCAGAAATGTCAACTATAAGAGTAGTCGAAATATGAGTCAAAGATGGAACAAATAATGAAATAATTCTGCGACAATAATTATATTTGGGATATTCTTCAAACGACATGTTTTGTGGAGGACTCAATATTTTATAGTGTTTTTTTGGATTCAATAGTAAATCTACTTAACTGAAAAGTTCACTCCGAAAAGTGACTGCGTAATATAAACTACTGAAAAGCCCAATTAGTCAGTAATCAGTCATAAATTTTGCGTACAAGTTGGAAAAAAAAACAATTGAAAAAATTAAATAACTAACTGAACATAATTCAAGAGGTCAAAATACGAAGTACAGAATACAGATTCCACTATTACTACCATGATTGTTCCAAAAAAACTAAAAGAAAATCCGACAAAATCGGTAGAACAAACGATATATCGAAGATTTGCCAAACATAAAAACATTCTCACGAAAACAGAACGCACTCGACTCATTTCCCACTATAGTAAACCTCCACATTTCTATTGTTCACCAAAAATACACAAACAAAATCGTCTCCTCAGACTAATTGTCAGATCAATCGGTTCTCCTTTCCAGTAGTTTATATAGCGCAGTAACTTTTCGGAGTCAACTTTTCAGTTCGCCCTTTTACTACACTTCAGCATATTCTCTATTGATTCATCGTTTTAGAGTATGGAAGATGTTGAACCTAAAAAGCAGAAAAAAATTCAGCTGGGATGTTTCTACATTATAATTCAATTTTATATTTCAAACAAAATTAAAACAACTGTTGTAAAAATCACCTTCACTAATAACATAGATTTGCAACGGCATCTTTTTTCCAGAACAACATTAAGAAAATATATTTAAATATAAAGTAATATGAATTATGAAACAAGAACAAAAAATATTTGGCGCTCCTGGGCGATTTGCTTGATTACTATTTTTAAACAGTTGTCAGGCCCATGAATGAATCAGGATGTCTCGTTTCACTGAAATACTGATTTTCACAGATGACCTATAACAACGGAATAAGAAAAAGGCAAAGTTATGAAACAATCGCTTGCAAAGTATTTGTGTGGTTGCAGAACTAAGTACACTAGTAAACGTTCCAAATAGTCGACCCATTTTTCGAATCGACTCACTATACGTCAACAAAGTTGGAGGATAGTTTCTCCATTTATAGGAAAAGCGGGTATATAGAAGTGTGCATTATTGATATACTCGTCTCTTACTAACCACGAGTTGATGATAGAAATACCTCCATGCAAATTGCTAGGTGCGAAGCTCGGGCAATTAAAAATGCAAGAGTTTTGAGAACTTTCTAAGTAAGCTAGATGTTCAGAATTTTAATGGGTTAATTACGCAGTTTTTAATCATTCGTGAAATTACTTTGAACTCTTAACATCTTTCGTTGATTACAGGTGATGAAGAAGGCGTTTCTGAGAATGAGAATGAAATGTTATGAAAATATTCATATAAGTAACAAGCTTTATGTAGTTGTCATCAATTGAGGAATGGAAGATATATGTATTATTAATAGCATTTCAATGGCAGGCTTCAAAGTGATGAAAATATTTTTCTTATCGTTGCTCCATGATATTTGATAATGGATGGATGATATACTGATGGTGACAACTGAACTGAAGGAGCTTAGGAATTGAACAACTGGTGGAAATAAAAACTAAAGTGTGAGAATTCAATCAGTAGGTATTATAGGCATGAGTGATGTTTCCTAAGCGGTCTGTCATCACAATAAACATTCTAGGAATCACACGGTGGAAAGAAAAACCACGTTAATCTTCTGATTGCATCAATTTTGACCTTTGAGTAATGTTCAATCATCGCAAATATTATAGAAATAAATTATAAATTGTTTTCTGGAGTTTAGATATATCAAACAGTTTCTCAGTGTCATAATTACCCAACTATTGAAATAGAGACCTCATGAAAATACCTGCACACAGCACATCATTTTAAACAGAACCCTATAGAGGTGTACAGATTTTCAATCATCTTCCTACAAATCTGAGAGAGCAACGGAATAAAAATTCAAATCAAAATTCAAAGGATATTTGCAAGATGTATATTACTATAATATCAAAGAATTTTCTGACGCAAAATGAAAATATGCTTGTATGTATGAATATAAATTGAATACATGTTTTATGTATATCTGTTCAACCTTATCAAATAGTGATATTGTAATATTGTTGATTGTAAATTTGTCCACAGTCACATGGTGTGACGTATTCTATGTGATCTATAAAGATTGAATGAAGGTTATTATTATTATTGGGAATGTTCCCAATTTTTTATTCACTGTTCATTTACCAACTATTCTATGGTGCTTCTACAAGCTCATGTAAATGAAAATGACCAATAGCCTTGAGGGAATATATTATACTCGTATGCTATGTTTTCACCCAGTTTTTTCAGCTATTCAATTTTTTTTCATATTTAAAATCTGAAGTAATATAGGGGAAGAACTTTTCATAAATTAAAATCAAATTGAAACGAATTAAATAAATAAATAAAATAACACATTTAATTTCACTCATGAATGTTTATCTACGATCATTTAAAAACATGTATCATTTATCCCGAATCATATCACAGATCATCTCTCTATGCTGGTTAAAAGCAAATCAGAATATTTTTGATGATTTATATCGATGGCATTCTAGAATTTTACAGACTAGTTTTTCATTGTGAAAACTTATATCGAGATTATTAGCATTTTATTTACCAAAATGAACTGTTAATGTTCTGTTTGATATGTTTTCGATTCTAGAAAAATTTTTCGGAATATTCTCTGCACAAACACACTTTTCCTGATTAGCAGCAACATAAGTTTCCTGATATGATAACATTTTGTGAATTTTCTAGAGGTTCTAAAAAGTTTTCAGAAAGAATCCCCTATTACTCGTGATACTTTAGCCTCAATATAATCGGACAAAGATCCGGCAAAATATATGAAACTTTTGTGAAAACCGACTTTCTAGGGAATTATTGAGTGGCAAAGATTGCAGTTCGAAGAGGGATAATTCAGACATGAGGATTTTTAAATCCAAATAACATAAAATAGTTTCAATTAGAGAGGTAAACTCGAAAGACATTTTTTGGTTTCTATTTCTCCATCATCACACACAATAATGTGAGAAGCTTCCAGAGAAAGGAAGCTTTCAAGAAACTACCTCGTCACAAAGATGTGTAGAGCATGCAAAGAAGTAACTGATTTCATATAAACATTAAATTGAACGAAAGACGAATGCTTTCGAAATAACTACTTTTATATGAATATTTAATTATAAAAAACCGTTTTTCTATTCCGTTTGTATTCCAAACATCCGTGATGGAATTGAATCAGATATCATTCACAGCATTACTACAAAATATATGAACTGGAAGTAACTTACATGAAACACTGTTATCCTCAATGGTGGGCATCCGATGCTTTGGAATAAGTCACTTGCCTCTTCATTACCAACCTGTATAACATTATGAGATGAAGCACTCAATTCAGTCATTAAATCACGACTTTATATCATGATCGAGTTAAATCTACTCGATGACAGTACGTAATGACATTCATTCGCTTATTTGATTGAATCCCAGCCATACGCAATTATATCCCTTTCAGTTCAAAAAAGATTCCTGTATTTGGGTTCAATCAAATAAGCGAAAGAATATTTTCACGTACTGTCATCGATGGCATGAGTAGATTTAATTCAACCATGACGTAAAGTCATAGTTTTATGAATGAACTGAGTGCTTTATCTTGTAATGTTATACAGATTGCTGAAGATGTAATAAGGCAAGTGTCTCATTCCGGAACACTGTCATGGACATCCATGAGAGTGTTTTACGTAAGTGATATTTCACCTCTTTCACTTAGTATATTATGTAGCAATCCTGTGAATGATATCTGATTCAATTCCATAACGGATGTTTTGAATACGATCTGAATGAAAAAAAAAATGTTAATATCATATAAAATTATTTGTTATGAAAGTATTTTCGTGTTTTCGTGTTATTAAAAGTTTCTATGAATATAATTGTTTCTAGAGGGCTTTCTCTTTCAGTTGCTTATTGAACAGTTGGTATAATGCACATTATTTAAAATAATTTGGTATCAATACCAAGAGTTTTAACGTATTTTAGCTTAAATAATACCCCTATAAAACTGTTGAGAAACACTTAGTTCTACGAGTGATGGTATTGCGGCAGAGTCGGACTACTTTTAAAGCTATATATTTCTATAAAAATAAAGACAGGATTTCTCACGTGTTTTTGGATAAATATTATTTGTCGAGATATTTTGGCTAAGAAGATTCTTCCATCGATTATAAAAGCTGAATTTCGAAGGAATTTTGAGCTTGTGATTTGAGTGTATATGAACATGGTGTTCTACTTAAATCGACGGATTTTAATCATCAATAACCTTTTCTTGTTTTTAGCAAGAACAAAATTGAAGCACTAGGTTACGTGGGTCCTGATATAAAATGTACCACTTTTTCAAATTTTTCTCTAATGACCAATATTACACAACATTATTAGGTATTTATTGATCGGGACGCTAGTCAAATAAAACTGACAAATTATACTTCATTACACGACCTTTCAAATCAATGTCAGCTGGTTTTTCTTAAATGCTGCATTTTATTCTTGGTGACAGCAAGATATAAGCATAAGCATTTTGATTTTATAACAGTTATTTTAGTGTTTTGGAATTGTAGTAAATATACCATACAATGAAATAGTTGGTAAAATATTATCAAAGTGAAAATGTGGTAATGAAAACAAAATTATGTTTGAAAGCATTTCAATGAAATAATTTCATTAAACCTACAGGAAGCAGTTATAAAATAATCTTGGAATAGTTTAATGAAGAGCATAAATACGTCACAGAAACTTGATATGAAACTGCTACAGAACAATTTACTTTCATAGGAAAAAAAGTTTCATACGTTAATTATGAAAATGTTTCTGTGATAATTTCGTGACTATTTTATGACAGATTTTCAATTTTATTTTATAAACGTTTCTATGACAAATTTATAAAACATTTCTATTGCTTACAACTGTATCATGTTCACGGCTCGTTTAATATAATCAATTAGCATTTTGGAAGTAATTGTAAAATACCAACAAAATAAAACTGTTGCATCACCATGAAATTAAAAAAAATTCTGCTAGTTGGGAGGAGTTAGGTAGATTTCATTGACATTGTCATTTTTCGAGACACTTCAATTATTTAAAATACTATTTGCAGTGTCTTACCCAAATGAGTAAACTATAAGAGTTCCAAATAAAAGTCAGCAATTTTCTTGACTTTCACCATTTTCCAGAATGCGTATGGCAGTGACATAACGGCATCGCCTGAAAAAGAAAACAGAAATCAACTTCGAATCCGACTTCCATTCATTTTGGAATCGACTGATATAAAAGTAGCGTAATAGATTTGTTGTTGTTAACGTCTCATTCTTTTGTCAGTTCTCCTTTCTTTGTCCATGAGTTTCGTCTGTAGAAGATTTATTGTTATAGGGTGAGGAAGTTGATATTTTTATATTTTCACTTCCAGTTTGCGGATCGCTTCGTGATTTTGACAGAGGAGAATATTGCAGAAACCGATCTCAATCCGTGTAGAAAACCCACAATCATCAAAGTAATTGATTATGAGGACTGATGTTCATCGAAAATTGCTTCACTTCAAATGTGAAAATGAATAGTCAAAGTAATATGGATTATCAAGTAAAAATAAGAGAATCAAAAAACACTTCATTATGATAAATTGGTGGATGTAGCCATTACTACGTGGTAGGAAATCATCATGAAAAATGAGAAATGAAACTTTCTATTGTTTTACAACTTTTTATTCGTAACTAACGTTACTGCAGTTTGGAAATGTCCTTAGAGGACGAAATTGCAGTAACGATACCTACAAATAACAGTGGTGAAATATATAGAAAGTTTCATTTCTCACTTTTCACTTCCGCTGGTCACTTGAAAAAATTTCTAGGTGAACATTGTTACAAAAAACTCTTCGACACGTTCCGATAAACATACAGTAGCAACATACATCAAATAGTATGCTCTGCAGTATTATTCACTGTCAGAAACTGAGTTTCAGAAATAACTGAGTTTTATTAAACAGATTGCTTTAAACAAGGATCACATGGTTGATATTATCTACTCAATTCGTCCCAAAATTACGAAAAGAAGCCATTCAACAGGTATATTCCACTTCTAGAAACGATATTAAACGTAATTGGACGTTGACATACTTCGGAGAAAATGATTGGATGTGACTCACAGAAAATAATAGTTAAGCAAATTCATTGAACATTAAGTCACAATTTCAGTATCGGATAAATCAAAACTATATACGTTCTTGCTCAAAACTTTATATTGACCCAAAGAACAAAATAACATAACAGTAGTTTCTCCTTTCATTATTATTTTGTGTAAAATGTTACGACGATGTTATCGATGACAGTGGTACTACCTTGCCAGCTCATATAAAAAATGCTGTCCAATCATTCTGTAATAGGTCTGAAGGTCCATGATGGCATATATTTTTCTCTTGATGATTTAACTATCTACCTATTATTAGTATGAAATTTCGTGAGGATGTATGTATGTATATATGCATGTATGTATGTATGTATGTATGTATGTATGTGTGTGTGAGTCGGCAAAATTCTTGCTCTCTGAAAGCTAAATTGGCGTGCGCTGCCTTTACCGTTATAGTTACATGCAGATAATGTACCGTAAGATTGCTTATCCTCAACATTTCTAAATAAAAGTCTGCGATTGCATATATCTACCTCTTGTGTGGTAGCCACATATGAGGTGGATGAATTGGATACTTTTTACAAAGCACATTTTAGAATATCTATCAAATTCATATGAAAATTGATATAATTGCCGTTTGAGTATTCAATATACTGAACTCTGTCTTTTACACTGAGTAATTTAGAAGAATTTCTTAAAAGTTATCATGATAAGATTAACTTGACACAACGCAGTAGGCCATTACGCATCGCAGCAACCGTAAGACGACGGGGCGGTCTAAGCAATGAAGCGCCAAAGCCGAGAACGCGTGAAGGCAGAGGTCGTTGGTGGATTTGTTAGTCTTGCGAATGCCTTCATGTTTTTTTCATTTCTTCAGGTAACATGATTCGATTCTCGAAGCTATTTATTACTTAGTGCAGTTGGCATATTTTTTCAGTTACTGTATTTCTTAAGTGAAAATGCAAATTGCTAGCTGTTGTCCGCTCTTATATTAACGTACAGCAGAAGCTACTGAATCTAAAATGAATCTTGAAATATGCAGGTAGGTTCTTTGTATGGCGTAAATATGTGTCAAAAAAGGGAATCGGAAATTTTCACCCCCCAAAGAAAAATAGGGGTTCAGAGATTGTATTGAATTTCGTCAGTTTTGAAGTTAGGAAGCTGAAGTTTTGGTGTAATGAAAAATACTATAACTATTTGTTGCAACATAATTGTTCTGGATACCAAACAATTCAAATCAGTGTCCTAGAAGTTATCGCAAAATCAATTTAAAGAAATTCAAGTGACCGCAAACTGATGAATCGATTTGTTGTTGTCTTCCGATATGAGATTTTGTGGTAGTTAGAATGGAAGTATAAACTTCAAATTATAAGAGTCGTGGAATTCCTTTCAATGAATAGCTCCATACACACAAAAAAGTTTCGAATGGTGTACAATGTTCCAGATTGTTCTGGAATATTTCACGATGACATGGGTTATTCCGGGATGTTCTTGAACGTACCTGACTATTTTCTTTAACAATATTCAAGAATGCTCCAGAATGCTCCCAAATATTCTTGAATGTCCTGGACTATTGTAAAATATTGTGGAGGGCGGAACTTCCAGCCCTAATATCTTCAAGAGCACTTCAGGCGGGAGCAAATCTAGGCATTTATTAAGTGGGGGCCTACTTGAGATATGTTTTTCACTATGAATAAATGAAAATTAAGATGTATAGTGAACATGATAGTTTACAAACAAATGTTGCCAACTGAACTGAATTATTAGGGTTTTAACAAGTACATCATAAGAAAAGCACACAAAAGCTATATTTGTGTTTCTAGGCTAAACACTCAAACAAATGTTACCAATTAAACTGAATCTTTGTGAATTTAATAAGTTTATTATAAATAAATAAAGTTTAAAAAACTAAAAAACACACTTTTAAAGAAAATCAAAGTTAAAGGTGAAAACAATTTCTTTTCAATAATCTTGAAACAATAACGAACGGAAAATACTAGTATTATTTCGAAAAAAGCGACGGGCGCTTGATATACAAAAAATATGGCACAAAGCGCCTACGCTATTTTCACAATAATCCTGGTATTTTTCGTTTGTTATTGTTTTAAGCTTATTAAATTTTTTTTTCAACTTTTCAGGTTGATATTTCTCAAAAGCGTGTTATTTTGTTTTTTAAACTATATTTATGCTATAAAAGCGTGTTTTTTCGTCTTTTTTAAACTATATTTATTTTATCTAAACTTTTTGGTCAGCCGTATATTGTTTAAAAAAATAACCATTGATATTTTGCGATTCCGGAGAGGAAGTCTGAAAATCAGCTACCAAGCCCAAGGCAGCAGGCGCGCAAAGGAGGGTTACAAATAAGGCAGCAGGCGCGCATGGTAATACAAAACAATACTTTTTTCAAATGAAGGAATACATGTGAAGTGAGTTCGAATTATATCAAGGAGATTACGTACAGCGCCATCTGACCGCGAATAGATAAAACAGTAACGTCGATATATCAAGAAGTTTACGTACAACGCCATCTCCGCGAATAAATCGAGCAATAATGTCGATATATCAAAGAGGTTACGTACAGCGTCATCTGCCCGCGAATAGATCAAGCAATAATGTTGATAAGTCTGTCAAATACAGATCCCGATAGAAACAGTTGTGGAGTTTTTATTCGAATGGATTAAAATGTTCTCTTTGTTTTTAAAATATTTCCATTCCCTAGGTACTATTGGATTATTAGAGATGAAGGAAGCCTAAAAAGCCTCTTTTATGAACAATGTTGTGAATAATTTCTATGTCACTATTTTCCGGGTTTGAAAGCCATGGATTTTTGAAATTTCTACCTGACGTTCCACTGGGGCGAGTGGCTATCTTTCTAAGAGGTTCATACATCCTGAGTTGAAATCTCCGATTATCTTGGCTGCGAAAGTATCATTAATTTTGTCAATAATTAAAAAAAAAATTCAAAATCTGTTTTTCCGTTAACCATCCCCCTATGAAAAACTACACTCACAAGTCGAAACTTTTACTAGCTAAGGACTAACGAGGTCTTACCTTTTAACGTGTAACTCCTAACACGTTACAATGCTATCATTATTGAAACATCATTTGATCAATTATTCATATTAGATTATTTTGGTTTTCCAGTACAAATTAAAGAATGCGTGAATTTATTGCTTCAGCATATTCTCAAATGCAGTTTGCTGGAACTTTATAAAATGAATGACGCATATGCCCAATTTATGAAGACTGAGAAATTAGTTCAGTTCAATGATTACGCAGTCGAATACTTGCATCTGTACATTTTTTGCTTTCGAAAAGTACCAACGGCTTTACGCCTACGCCCAGTCTGATAAATTGTTAAGTACTACAGGAAAGCGTGTGGCACCACATACTGTTCCTGAAACAAATGACTATACAGATATGACTTAACCTTTCACTTAAATCTTCCTTTCACGTCAGCTAGTAATTTGTTTAAAAACTACCGGGGGGCACGTAGGTGGGGAGAAGGTAGAAGAATCGAGGCGGAGCATTTTTAAAATTTCAAACTATTCTCATTCGTATGCATAAGTAATGAGGAACTCATTGGAACGAATTAGGTATTCAAATTCACCATGTTGATGCTTTGATGCAATTATATTCTGACGTAATTACGCCGGAAAATGTCGAAGATGGACTAATCAGGTGGCCAACCGGATTCGGGGTGGGGTGCATAATTTATTTTAATTTATCGAGCGGGAGTTGTTTTGTAACAGTTTCAGGAAATGCCGGAAGGCTTTGAAGAATTTGGGTAGCGTTTAATATAATTAGACACTATTAGAATATAGTTGAATTATAATTTCGATAAAAATCAGAATATGTTTAGAACAAGGTTCGTGAGATTTTTGGAATATCACAATATTCGTTGGGTGAAGAAATATGTGCCTAGCATGAAAGTGGTCAATGAACCTGCCTCGATACTGGATTTCAAATTGGTGGAAAAATATTCAGTTTTTATGCTATGGGATACTTTTCAATTTGAGTAATATTCTACGGTCCTCAAAGCAGACATATCTCCTCTCCACGGAGTGTAGGGGGATATAACCCAATTCTGGGTGAGAACTGATGATGACTCCTTTCATCGAAGACACCATATATGAGATCGATAGACTATCTAGCCACAAATGTTCAAATGTGCTTTTTGTTGATTGTTGGAATTTTTTACTTCCATTGTCTGAAAAAGTTTTGGAACCCAAGAGGAGATGAATAAATAAAATGAATTGAATTATATAGTGAAGAAATATTCAGAAGAGATATTCAGAAAAGCTGAAAATAATATCAAAAATATTGGCAAAATGAACAATGAATATAAATTTTTGCGACAAAAGTCAAATCAAATCAGATTTGAAGAAAAGAGGCTTGAAACTCTCTGTTTTTTACCACTTTAATTTGTGAGGAACGTTACTGCAGTTTCGTCCTAAAAGGACATTTTCAAACTTATACATTAAACTAACAATGATTGATTACATTAGTCCTTGTATAAAACCACTGTAGGTAAAAATAGTGGTACTTATCTTGATTGAGTACTTGAATTTTGTTCACTAGTGACAATGGTGATATGCTAATTTGAAAACCGGTAAGTAAACTAAGTCGATTTGATCATTCAACATATTGCACCCGCCATGTTTATGATTGTGAATTTTATTTAGTTACAAATAAAAGTGGTAAAAAAAATAGCAAGTTTCAAGTCTCTTTTCTTCATTATGATTTTCTCCCACGTATTAACGGCTACATCCATCAATGTATTCATATCAGATTTATTCATGATATCAGTGACGCATAAATTCCAATCCATTCTTCGATGCAGTTCTTATCTGCACTTTTTGGTATGCCTTCAAGCTCTCTCAGCTATTCGGTTTTCATCAATCATCGCAAAACGCCGTCATGGATTTCTTCAATCCTGGGAGAACAGAAAAAAGTCGAAGAAGGCAAATATGGTGAATACGATGACTGACTGGGACATGAATACGGTATTATTTTTGGCAAAAAATTATCAACTACCCATGACAAGTGAGTAGAACAAGAGGCGAAAAACAGTACGAAGTACAATTACTATGGACTTCGCCATGTTAATCGAAGAAACCAGTGAGTGAAATTCGAATATTTGTTTGTACTTTGCGTGCTTCTTGGTCATGGCTCTCCTGGACTCTGTCATTGGTACGATTGGACTTTGGTTTCGATTTCACAAATAAATATCCATGATTCTTCACCAGTTATGACCCTTGTAAGCAAATATGGATCGCCTTTGACATCATTCAGCAATCTGAGCAATGCTCATGTAAAATAAACTTCTCTGCCTCACTTTTGATGCCGAGCATTTACTAAAATAATTGCATGCCATGAGCCACCCGATTTGCCGATATTCTCAGCAACTATTCTAATAGTGATTAAACTATTCTCCATGCCAATTTCCCCCACTTTTTCAACATTTTTATCGGTTGTTGACATGGTGGACGCCTTGCGTCCAAGATGAGCGTCGTCATTCACATCTTCCCGACCTTCTGTGAAAAGCTTGTACCATTTGTAAACATCTCTCTGACTCAAAGTACAATCACCGTATGTCACTGTTAACATTTGAGGTATTTTCAGCACTCAATTCCAGTTTGTACACAAAATTTGATGCAAATTCTTCGATACATTTTTTTCGATGGCAGAAAATCGCCGAACACTTCACTAACTTTTATGCCTCTCATCGACAAACTAAACAGCTGAAAATGTGGATATACGTTCGATACGGTTGTACCAATATAAAAAAATGAAGAAGTCGCTAATTAAATACGTAGCCAGCAAAGTTTGAACAGTCACTTTATTTTTTGAACACACCTCGTGTATATAACATGTACATTTTTTGGAGCAAGTATTCACCAAAATTCATGAGTTCAATAATGTATAAATGAGAATATTTTACCATCTTCTGGCTTGTGTTGTACAGTCAATCATCTATGTAATCATTTTAAACACATCATTTCGATATTTCCTTTCGAATATTTTTATAAAATCAATGCGTTTCAACCTCAACGACAATAAGTAACAACTTGAACCCACTTCCAAATCAAATTAATAATTTTTTTGAAGTTTCTTCCTGAAGATGAAAGTATTCACTGTCGACATGATCGGGATTATAGTATCATATTAGTACACTTCCCGATTAATGTTAGGCCCAAATATTCACCTTGCCATTACTTTGCATTCAAAAATTTTTGTATCAAATGGCATCTTTCTCCAATTTGTTTCTCTTTCTATATTCCATGTAGATATATACTTTCGAGTTCAATATTTTTGTCTCAAGCATCGTTTGAATTGGTTTATTGGCTAATGTTACTTACATTTTCAGTTGAATATTTTAACGAAAATGAAACAGGAGTATTTCATTTCTTCTTATCTTAGTTATATGAAACAACAAATTTATATCTGTATAAATTTCATTATTATCAATATCGTGAAATGAAAGGTGGGTAGGAGCAAAACAACTTCGTCATCACGATTCTGTTCATGAGAAAACGTTTGAGAAAACCTTTCTTCGCTGTTCTCCGGTAATTAACTTTTTCAGACAGGCAAAACTTATTACCAGCAGATGAAATCCATTGGAAGGAGCCTGAGGTTACACTTTTTCTCAATAATTAAATATTAGTTGGTGTTAATCACCTTACAATGTTCAACAATTGGGCAACCACTCCGTCTTCATTAATAACGCGATATTGGTAACTGAGCATTATCGGACTGATTATGATGAATGAGATCCAGAAGCACCAATATCCAATCGCACGATACAATCTTGAAAAAACTAATTAGTGTTTCTGGCCCTCTACAATAACTTTCTGTTAATTATAAATCCGTTATTCCACCGGAGAATTAGTTTTTTTCTATGACTATTGGAAAAAGCATTGATTATGTGACCGTTTTTTATTGAGTAAGTAGTCAAGATGACCCATATCTTACACCTTTGAACCAATAATAGATGACCAGATTCATAACTCATTATCACTAGGCCAATCACAGATGAGATTATTCATAACTTAACGAATTTCATTAGTTTGGACTTCCATTATTTAATCTATATATCTGTGTCACCTGCGGAAAGGGAGTTAAGTGCAAAAATCGCATTTTCGGCAAAATGCAATTGAATATTTCGTAATTTTTCCAGAATCTACATATTGATAAAATTCCAGTTTTGATGCTTTGAAATTTGGGCAGTAATTTTTTCTCAATTATGGAAATGTTATCGTTTTTTTATTGTTAATTATAACATCTATTTTTACGAATTGTTTTAAATTATCTGTACTTAGTGCATTTTACACTAATTCCAT
>WOGO01002047.1:0-16629 GCA_015342085.1 Leptinotarsa defecta | reverse complement strand
TTCCTCTAGTGTAGATACTCAAAATCTATAGAACACAACAAGCACTATTAGGATAATTGATTAAAAATTATCATCACTGAACAGTCAACCAACAAAATAGACTAAACCGTTTCGCTGACTAAACAACTTCAATAGAGTTGCTGACAATAGCAACAGCTATCAGTTTATTATTAATTTATAAAAAATATCCGAAATGTTCGAAGATTATTTAAAAAATCTTTGGGCTACATAAAAAAAAAGGTTAATAAAAAGCATTTTTCATGGCAGTGAAATATCTTCTTTATTATTATAATTCCCAAGAGACAACGATAGTATCAACCTGTCTTTGTGCGGATAACCTCAAAGTGGAAATGTGCTTTTAATGGGATTGCGAAGCTTCAAGATAATGAATATTTTTGAGGTTACGTTTGAATGTAGTTGATTTTTCAAATAATTTCTGTTCCAACTTTATTGTGAGAATAACAATCAATTGTTTGGCATGATTGTGAATCTGGCGGTGAGATTTTATTCATTACTACTAACCTCTGAATATAATCGCCATGGTAATGAAATCCTTCGAAACTGCACACCAAATAGCAACTTTCTCGCGAAACCATTTGCGAAGTACACGAAAACACCGAACCGTGTTTCACACAATGGGACAATCTAACATCGCACCGCGAATGGAACCATCGGCGTACTAAATACGAAAAAATGGCCAACTATTCGACCATTATGAAAGAAGAAGTAGAAGCAGAAGGTACGAAATAGAGAGCAGCATTGGCATTGTTGGAAAGGAAACGGACCATGTCCGAAGATTTGAAGCAATACCTCGCTCGATGCATGCAATAATATTTCTTATCTCAATTTCACTATCGGGTTTATCCTCGTTTTCATTGTTTATATATTTTTTGAGGAATATAAGCGAAATTATCATAGAATAGCAATGTACACGTGAAATTGAAGATTGATATCTCTTACCATTATGGATCTCGTGGATTACTAGTGATCTAGTTTGGTGGTAAGAAGAAGAATTCAAAATATTCAGAGGGAATAACCTGAATCTGAGTTCAATCAGCAATCTCATCTCAATTAAATGGAAGAGATGGAATGGACCCGGTGTTTACCTACTAAGACCGGTTGTCCTTCAGGGTAGTGTTTTAGGATCTAACATCGTTATTGCCTTTGTAAATGGGATCCGGGTAGAAACAAAGCTTTTCTTTAGAGTTTCAAAAATGTCTTGTCATTCCTCGTGAAAACTTCACTAATGATCATCAAAGATCAAATATCCAAATGCGAACATACAAATATAATAAAAAGCAAGTTGAATGCTCTTTCAACAATGATAGACCATCTTCCCAACTGTGGATGCAAAGCATACTCTTATAATTTGGAAGTGACAACCATGTTATTTGATTATGAAAAAAAAAAACTAAAATGTTTCTTGTGAGGGGAATAAAGGATGAATCTTGAACAAATTTCACACTAATGACACTTCATCAAAATTTTTGTATCATAATGTATTTTCTTTTTACGAACAATTATTCCAATATAATCTTGTCTTTTTACCATAATATCAAGGAATATTTTGTTCAATCCCTAATTCCAACTTTTTTGTTGATTCTTGTACATTTAGGCGATTAAAACAATTCACATCATAATGATTTTGATTCCGTACATCAATGTAGCTCATTCAGCATACTTCTGAACCGCCCTGGTAGGTTTTGACAAAAGACTCTTCAAAATAAGGTTCAACAACTATCCGGTTAATTACCTTGTAGGGTACTAAAAATTTGGGCTTTCCGTAATTCAAAAATAAAGATTTTTTCAACAATTTCCATTTGCAATGAATTTTCATTGGTTCAAGTAAAAATTGATGATGAAATTCACTGTATTTGTTGAATACCTTATATTGATGACGAACAAATATCCCGAAACGATATGCGAATATTATTCGAGTTGATTCGGATAGAGAACTTGTTAACTGTAAATGCTCTACAATTTCATCAACATAATCGAAGGTTTTTTCAAGAATTCAAGACCCAGGAACCGAAAAGTTATTCAACACACGAAGTACTGGAGAATTTTTACGTTTATTAATACACCTGATGTTCGGAAAAATTCCATCACGAATAAAATACGTAGATTCGGTCGATATCCATGGGTAGAAAAGAAACTCGAGACCATTGTTTACAGGCCGCATTCGAATTTGTAATTCAAATAACGCATTATCTATTCATTAATAATTACAAAAACCTTACAAAACATGAAAAGAAAAAACGAAACACCAACCATCGACGTGTGACAAACCACCTTGAACCATACGAACTTTTTACAGAAATATGAAAACGTCGTCAATTGACCAGACATAACAATCATACACGTTGAGCTTTAACGCATTAACCTGGATTAAGTAACAGCAAAACTTTCGGATTCTCCAATCCGTAACCGATGATTTTTAATTGCAAAATTTCATTTAATAATTCCATATACCGACGTCAGATATGGATCTTTTTGTTTCGTACACTTTAACGCTGTTTATGAAATGGAAAACGGTTGGTTACAACCGTGAAAAAACGTAAAAAATGGGTCAGAAAATAATTAACGATTTGCTTCATGACTACCTTACACGACGAATATTTGCCAATAACTGAACTCAGAATAAAAGTGAACAGCAGAATCATATTCTGTTTCACTGATAGAGGGTATCAATATCACTATCCGGCTCGAAGGTCCATAAACTGCTAATCTTCCCTTATCATAATTGAGATACTATTCATATGATAAATATAACTTGAATGAACAGTTAAGTTCGAAAAAAAAAAACATTGTTCAATTGATTCTCATTATATCTCTCAACTTTGGGTAAAGAAAGAGGAGGTTCATTTCTTGATGCCTATAAATATTATTGGGAATCATCACTCTAATGCTTTGATAATGTAAACCTAATCGAATGACGGGTTAATTAATTATTGCATCTAATGAATATATCACATGAAACCTTATGACCACTTACCCTCGTGTAGGAAATTGTTGTTCGTAGGAGGAGGGTTCGAATTATTCTGAGGAACTGGCGAATGAACAGACACCGGCTTCCGGGATTCGTCTTGTAAGACTCCAGGTGCTTGCGTATAATCAATATAAGTTAGTTCTGGAACGCACATTGGCTCGTACAAGTTAGTAGATTCGACAGAGTTGTTTAGCGCTCTCTCTTTTTCCACATCTGAAAAAGACAAATGAAATGCAGATAATCAGTATTTGTAAAGTAAGTGAATTATTACTATAACTTTTTGAGGGTTTTGATAATGTTATTCAAAAGTGAAAACCTAGGACACGAGTTTCTGGTTTATTCAGCTTTTATTCCTTTTCAGCTTTCATTTTAAGCTCAGCGTATGTTTCTGCTTCAGACATTAATGTCATCAGCAAAAATATTTATATTTCCTTTATATTTTAATTTAAATAGACAATTCAGATGTATTGTTAATAGAAGAGGACCAAAGACGGTTCCCCGAGGGACATCACATATTGAATATAATGCATACTTTCGATTCAAATATTGTACTTCACTACCAAACAGGGCACATCTTCAACTAGAAATCTGATCAGACTATGTTTTGAGGTGCCTCTGAAACATTTTTGTTTTCATGTGTGGCAATAATGAATCATTGGTTAATTTAGTGGTAGATACCGAGCCTAAACCATATTCTAATGGCGCGGATTACATTCGAAGCACGAATCGTCACGGTAGAAGTAATTCATTTATAAGCACATGTTATAACGTATCATTTTCGTCTTCTTTGACGCAAACAGTTCTTATACCGGAGTAATATTGGCATAGATCAAGGTAAATGTGATGAAATTATCGGGAATTAACGAACAACCGATCGAACAATAGCGATAACCATTGGGTATGAGTTTCTGGGTAATAATAACAATAAAAAATCGATTATTACGACACGAGCTCGTTCGGTTAACAAATATTGTTATCCGTAGTGAAATAATGAATTATGACAAGTTCCTCCGCTTTTTATAAAGTATCCGATAAAAATATAGGCGGGAATTTTGTGGACACGGGGTGGCACCCCCAATACCTGTATTATTGTCACTTTATTTCTTACAGTTGTTTTCTCACTTTGAAACCGCCTCGTTTCATAGTTGACCACCCCGATGGTCTTTTTCACCCAAATTAAAATTTGTTACCCCCAATTAAAATTTTGAATTTACGCCTATGGATAACAAATTCAATATTAGAAAATCATCCCAAACTTCTAGCTTGTGTTACTACAGTAATAAGTAAAATTCATTTTCGATATGAAATTATTCTTCCTCTAGAATAATGTAAAATTATATTTGTTTTTGCAATAGGATTATTATACAGTATCCTTAATGACAATACGTCTTTTTATCGATTTCTCGTGGGATTTTGACTGTGTGGACTACGAATTGTTGTTAGCAAAACTTTAAAAACATGGTACAATAACTCTAGTCTTACAGCATCAGAATTATAGATATTATATTACTGGTGTTCTACAAGGAATCATTCTGAGACCGTTTCTCTTCTTAGTTTTTGGCCACGCTCTGTTGACTTTTCTTCAAAAACTTGTGCAGTCTATGTTATTTGTAATGCGGATTACACCAAAATTCTCCTTTTTGAAAAGGGTCTATACGATTTTAAAATAACAGCGGAAAACATATCAATATATAATAAAATGGTAAAATAAAGTGAATTACAGTAGAACAGAGTTACGACTGAAAGTATTGTATTTGATTTGCTACAAGAAATTGTACTCCTTTGAAAACACTGATAATGAAGAAGTAGGTACCTTCTGCAATGTGGATTTGCTGGCAATTTGCTTAGATTCTAGAATAATATATTCATCGAATTGAGAAGGGAGTGTTATGCTTTAAAATGCATATCTTATTGTAGGTAGTGAAAATATAATAATATCCTTACTTTATGGGAATTCCCATTGTCATACGGTATATGGTATTCTGTAAGTATTTACCTAGTAGAAGTATGACATAAGAATCATGCCTTAATTGAGTTAAAAAAACTCTAATAATGAATTTTGTAAAAAATTCTGAATCATAACCGTTGCCGAAATATACATTCTAGAAGCCCGTGTTTTTTTATTCACAAAAACATAACCTATTACTTGGCGAATGGAAGGGAGCAATTACTGCCCACTGTTTTATACAACAAAAAAATTGAATATACTGGATATAGCTATAATTAACTCTCGGATGATACCAAGAATTCGGCAACTCTCACGGCAATTATATTTGCATATTATTGTGCAATTTATTCATCGAACAAATCAGCAAATGAAGATTGAGAGTGGTATACCTTTTAGGATCATTTCATTGTTATTTAATTAATTTCTACACGTACCTTTTTGTAAGAGGTCCAAATGTTCCCACAGGATGTCTCCGACGAAAGCAGGAGCCCTGGCGGAAAAAGCGTCTTTTCCCATTGAGCAAATGTCTTTCCCTTTCATTCGGAGCTGATTCAGGGGTATGCAGTCCAGGGAAAACTCTTTGGCGGCCCAATGTAACCAATGGGCCACATGGTTTTCCGTCCATTCCCTGGGATCTGAAACAAGGAAAATACATAATTAACAGATGCGGAATATTTACAGATTTTTTGATACCCATTAATTTCGTCGGGTGCTATACAATTACGAACATACCGTGAATTATAAACGCAAAAATAATTTGGTAACTTTCTTGTACATGACAAAAAAAAAAACGGGAGTCGTTACTTTTGGACGAAATGGTTCATCCAAACATGTAGATACAAGATTGCAGTGCATTATATATATTTTTGAATTTTCGCAGTTGACCGTATATCATTTTCTTCATTAATTGAATTCAGTTTGACATACGGTTGAATTTGACCGTTTTTATGCCTTGATAATTAAAACAAAATGGGCAAACATGAATGAAGACATTTCTTGACCTTATACTTTTTTTGTAAGATTGTCAGAAATCGAAATACAAACAAGAATTGCTGCTTTCTGAACTTATAGTTACTGAAGAAGGAAACCTAATAACAGTTAGTTTTTGCAAATATAAGTGATTCCACATAACCTACATATTTCCCAATCTTCACGCCTTCTAAGAACTTCAGGGGTTTTTCAAAATTTGGGCATACAAGGTGAGCCGTAGGATTCGAAGCAATTGAAAGATATTCACATGAGAATATAGCGGGAAAATAATTTGCGGTATCCCTCAGGGAACGGTTTCAGGTCCAACGTTTTTCTCTTTATATAACAAGAGTTATATAACTCATTGAACTTGAGGACGATACGAGCATTTTTAATAACGTTGATGTATGACGCTAATTGAAAAAAAAACAGAAAAATATTTCAGAAAATATCGTTCATGAAACAAGTTAACACTGAATGTTGACAACAGGAAATAGTATATATCAATGAAATGATTTACAAAACTGTAATATAGGCATGAGATGAGATTTGCAATCCTTTCAAATCTTGCCATGGTCTTGTACAGTCGCACTACTACTTATTTGATTATTGGATCAAAAATGATTCATTAAAAGTGCCTAAATTAGTTTCAGGAAAGAACACATCTATTTCCATGATGAAACCCATAAATAAAACAAACCATAAGAATAATACACTATGGTTATTTTTAGAAAAATGTATTTATTCGAACCTGGGTCCAAGATAATGGAATTATCTTCTATAAGGTAATGAAAATCACCTAGAATTACAGAAGCATAAAATTAAAAATCGACATTTCGTTTTGAAATATACAGTTTTTAACAAAAAACACGAATAAAAAGGATTCGGCAGTGAAATTTTGTAATGTGCCATAAAAGACTTATATTTTTTGAAACAATACAAAATGAGAGCAATAAGAATCTAACATAGCTTCATTTGAAACTTATTTTTAAGGTGCTAATTGGAATAGTTGTCAGAACTTTGGATTCGAATGTAAGTGACATTGTGTTGAAGTTTCATCAACTGTTTAGTTTTTTTTTCAATCACTCGATATTCAAATTATTTGCAATTGAATAAAATAACATAAATGGCAAATATGTTCGAATATATTGTTGTTGGGTTGTTTCTTGTTGTGAAACTGAATGCTGGTATTGAATCTTATTATTCTTATTTCAAAATATTCATAATATACTTGCTTTAATAATTTATGGTTAATTTCATTCTTACGAGTAATGACCATATTTCTCGTTCGTTGAATAATATACTATTATTATTCCGTCAAGTTCCAACATTTTAGAATGAGGATGACATATTGGAGAATAAATTTCAAGTACTCATTGAATTGTGTCAAGTATTCCAGGCTATGAATCTCAAAACGAGGACCAACAGTTTCGGATGACTAGGTACTCCTCGGTCGAAAATCTCGATAACAATATGTCGCATACATCACGAGAACTCGTAATAAGCCTCGGAGCAACGCAAAGTGTCATTAAATCAGGTGATTTCACAATGGTTTATGTAAAACGGATGCTGCATCGTTACACATTGTTGATTTTCAATAGGAACGGAAACTTTCGCTGACCCGCGCTTATCTGATTGTTTCCGGTTTGCCTTTGTTTTTACCATTTGCCCTCTGTCTACTCCCTTTGCCCCTCCACAGCTTTTCGTCTGTAACAGGTATTGCCAGAATCACAGAGCGTCAGCCTTTCATTTCACCAGCACGTACTTCTCTGTGAAATATTCGCTAATCATCGAACCTGAAGATATTGTAACGGAGCATGAAACACAATATGGTCAGAATCAAATTGTACATGGCTTAACAGGTTGCAAAAAGTTTTCAGAACATAACATTTCTAAATAATATATGTATTCATATAATAATCGTGTCATTATTCGAAAACAGTTCTATACATCATAAAAACACTTGCGCAGAAACTAAAGCATTCATCAAGCATTAATCAGCTGATTAACGGAAAAACAGAACAGAACAAAAAAATACAGAATTAATATCGATGTACCAAGAAAGCTATGTGAAACCAATTTATAAAATTTTCATTTCATTCGGATACAAAGGTGTTCTAACAATATATTATATACCTAGTTATGGCCCTTTGAAGTTATAAAATAGTTATTTTCGGAAAATCATTTATTTATCGTCATTCATTTATTCAATTACTGTTAAAAACAAACATATGAGAATTAAGGCATACCTACCTAAATACAATTGTATTTACTGGAGTTTTATCCGAACACCAAACCGTTATTTTAACACCTCGACACGTGTTTCTATCACCAAGTGATCGTCTTCCTTTTTCGATATCCTCAAGTGATCATCTTCAACACGTGTCGAGGTGTTAAAATAACGGTTTGCTGTTGGGATTAAACTCCATTACTACACCAAAGGGTCCAAACAGTGCATCACAAGTAAATACAATTGTGTGTAAATGAAAAAGTAGAAATTGATGACTTCAGAATTCAGAACACCTATATAATAAATACTCAGGCGATATGTGTGAGTACCTCAGGGCTCTATCCTTGACGCAGTTCTTTACATAAATGATATAACACGCTTTCCTGATAGCAAATTCACGATGTATGCCTCATTACTGATTTCTAGTGAATATCAAACTGACTTGAAATTAAAATGTGTCAATTAATTTCTTGGTTCAACAATATTGGATTACACACAAGCAGTTTGAAGTCATAAAATTATCGGAGAAATACAAAAAATATGGCAAAGCTGAGATGGATCCAAGATGAGTAAACAAAGTCTAATATAAAGAGCCAAATGAAAGAGTATTTCTGCACATGCCAACAAATAATTTTCCACATTTCTCAGTTTGTAGGAGTTTCGAAATATGAGGAATAGAGAGTTGGTTAACAGAAAAACCAATTTCAAAACAGTTTTCAATCATTTCGGAGAAAACCTGGAAGTCCTGGACAATGACTATTTTACCTGTTCTAAAAACTGCACCCAAACCGGTGACAGTGAATTATAA
Source organism: Leptinotarsa defecta (assembly GCA_015342085.1). Lineage (NCBI taxonomy): Eukaryota > Metazoa > Arthropoda > Insecta > Coleoptera > Chrysomelidae > Leptinotarsa > Leptinotarsa defecta. The sequence goes on along the minus strand of WOGO01002047.1, from coordinate 7,685 downwards.
TAGCATCAGAAAGAGTAATTGAAGCTGATAGCTTCAATTACTCTTTCAAAAATACTCCATTAAATTTGAAACAGAAGATTTTCTAAGAACAATGTCTTGGACATTGTTGAAAACGAAACTCTAAATCAAATCATCTTTAGGATCCGATGAGACAACAAGCATTCGTTCCTGAAAATTATATTATTTCGAGAGTGCAAATTTCCAACCTGTCCTCTTTTTAAAAAGGTAACTCAAAACTTCTGGAAAATGTACACCCATCACTCTATGGGGTAGTTTTTCGAAGGTCTTTGTATGTTGTTATTTCGCGTTAGAAGGCAAAACTTGGCACCTGCTCTATAAGTTCAAAAAACAAGATTTTATAGGCATCAGTTTCCAATTTGTGTTTCAATTCACTAGAATAATAACATCAGGTGGATATCCACCAGTATCTATGTGAAGGGATCTCAAAAAGTAATAATTTTGTATTAGTCCAGCAGATGCCAACAAGGATTAAAGTGCCCGTTTTATTTATGTGAAACACTATCTATGCCGAAATAACATCATCATGCAACAATTGTAAAGGTTATAATGTTGAAGTTTCGAAAAGAATCGACTCATGAATCTCTTAGATTATTTTCATGATTTGGAACAAAAAAAAACCGTCTACTCGTCATTAGTAATGTCTCAATGAATCGAGATACAGATCCGTCTATTGTTTCGCGATTTGCTTCAACGAAGAACGGGCACTAATTCAAAATTTTTTCGGCCGTTAACTCGGAAATCATTAACTGGAAATCAGTTTTATTGTTATCGAGTTAGATTTGGTCGACGACTCGCGGGAAAATGTGAAAGGAAATTAGTTCGGGAGGCAAAAAATGCCAACGAGATCTTTCGTAGGTGTTTCGTTAGGCGGAGAGAGAAAGAGAAGAGACATCTAACAATCCTACGGGTTTTTCTAAGACAATTTGATTGTCTTATAATTCGAGCTTATACTTCTGTAAACAGTGAAGATATAGATAATTGGATGTTGGAATATCGTACGTAATGGCAACAAGATCTCGTAATGATCTTGGAGCACGGAATGTTTGTGTGACATGCGGCGTTGTCATATAGGAATTTCAAGGATAGTTGAAAGTAGAAGTTACTTTTCGAAGATATGCTCAATTTGTTGTTTTCGATGATATTAATATAGGTTTTAAAAATATGATTGCTGTGTTGGGATCATAAAAATACGACTCAAGCAGGTTCAGAATGTTTGGTTGATGGTTTTATTTTAATTAACATAGGTTCAAAGAAGCAAACTCCATGAATACCCTAAAAATCAATTCGAGTCAATCAACTGTCAAATTTTTTAATGTAGTTTGAGTAATTTGTCAGTTCTAGTGAAGATAGGAAACATATTTGGTATCTTTCCTGAGATAAAGATCACTAAACTTGTAGAAACTCTAAACAAATAATCGTTAATGAAGAAATTCGTCATAATATTGTAATTATTTTTCTAATAAATTATCAGATATTTCCGTTTTCATTAGCTGTGGTCTGCAGGTTACCATACTCGACGTTTCGTCCGCTACTGCGACAACCATTATTAAAGGCTATGCGGCAATGGTCGTAGTGATTTATCTTGCTACGATGCGCAAATTGAAACTGATTCTGATGCGCAAGCTGAAAATGATCCTGGTGCATTTCTCCTTACAAGGGACCATCAATAAATTACGTCACACATTAAGGGTGAGGGATGGGGTCGACGAAGTGTGACATTGTGTAACAAGAGGATGGAGAGGTCCTAAATTTCGTGACGTCACATTTCAAAATCTGTTACAATCTGAGTGGTAAAACAAGAAAATTGAACTATTAACGAAAATCTCAAAAAACATTTGCAGTAGGTAATAGAACTACTTATTTGGAGTTGGAAAAACGAAACTTTGAGAGTGCAGGCATTGTGCTGGCTGATATTTGGAGCCAATTGGTCACTGATGATTTTCCTATGGTTGCTGAATACATTAAGAGAACAGATACTGGACTGAATATTGAGCAGGCTAAGGAATTGGAAAATGATGCGACGTGGTACGCAAATAATGTTCTTGAATCGCAATATTCATTATGAATTGTAGAATGTGAGGTTGTCTCATGTTGTGGTGTGCGATGATCTGGCCTTTGGCGACTATTGCAAGAGGGGTTCTTCCCACCATTTGTTTTGATTATTCAGGCGTCAGGCGGGTATGTAACCATAGAAAAAGAGGACTCCGAAGATAAATCCGCTCCACTGTTACTTCGGCTAGCTTTGGATCTCCGAGCATCATCACATTTGAAGCAAGTTCTGTATGACAGCTAGTGATCCAGTATCGAGGCATACTTGTTCAAGCGATCGTGTGGCATCAGTGGTATATATTTTACATCATACAATCTCACTAATCAACACAGGCAATAACATAAGAAACAACAAGAAGTATTGTCCATCGCGAAGATTCTTCACTAGAGTTGTTCATACCTGGGGGTAAAATTTTATAACAATCTACCGAAATATGTCAGAAGTGAAAATAATGTAAGAAAATTCAAAAGGAGCCTCATAGCTCATATCGGAAGTAGATCCAGGAGAGAGATTCGTGAGTTAAATTGTAGAAATAAGAAAGCTTCATTGAATGATGCTGTCTTGTTTCTACAATTCAAATTTTACCTTCTTGCTTGTTATATAAATCGTTTAATTTTCATTATTGTACTTATATACAACCTATGTGATAGAATATTGTGTTTAGTGTACTAAATTTATTATTGTAAAAAATGTAATTATATGTTGTGTTACCACGTACAAGTTGTTGAATCTCTCAACAACTTCTGTCGGTTCATTGCAATGTTTATTGTATTTATTGTGTATTACTTTAGTATGTTCATTTACTATCAACAAACAACATTCATTCATATCATTCATTTGTTCATTCATTCATTCATTCAAAGAATTGCTGCTAGACGTGCCAGGAAAACTCTTTGTTTGGATGATAACGTTGATGCTGTATGGCAGGATCAAAAAGATGACGACATAACGAATGTTCCTGATATCAACAATACAAACGAGAACAGAGTGTCTGCTATGCCAGGAGTGGACTAGAGATGGTTGAGCATGATCTTTAATTAACATAAATAATCGTTTTTTGTTTTGATACTTTCTTGAAATGTTTGATTTGATATTGATTTTATTAAAAAATGATTTAAATTGAAATAAAATAAATTTCGGAACTGCTGTTTCAATTCAACAACTATTTCTAGATGTGAACTTGTAAAATATGTGACGTCACACTAGGGAGGGAGGTTTCACAAATGTAACCAGCTGTGACAAAGACGGGACAGGGTAAGAAATAATGAATTTCATGTGACGTAATTTATGGATTACCTCTAATAGGGCTAAGTGACAGGCGTTAGGCTGCTCTTTTACCTGATTGAACAATCATTTGGAAAGATTTCTAAGTTTATTAAGGTTAAGAAACTTTCATATTCATCACATGACAACCTCAATATCGACCAATCAACTGAAATCGTTTCAGAATGCCATATTCCAGAGCTGTACATTCAGACCGGAATGTACAGCTCTGGAAGGAGAGCGTCTCCTGACGGTGGTATTTGCAGACTGACCGCCTCACTAGACTGAGGAGTGTATCATTGAAATATCATCACCAAGAAAAAGACAACCAACGTATAGTTTCATCTAACTTCACCCGATTCTAGTTGAAAAGAAAAAACTGATAGCTTCAAACATGGCAACACAGCTTCCCTCATGGTCTGAAAGATTATCCCCATATCTCGTCTATATGATATAGACGATCGGGCTACTGGCTAATTAGCCGCTACTGATGCGTAAATGATTGGCAGTAAAATTATTTATTTCTCAGTGGAACATTAATTAATATTTATTATAACGAAAATGGCATTAAAAGTTTATAGAGATTGTTCGGTGTATACCGCCGTATATAAATCCATAATTAGTCGGGTAAACATGGACGATATTGACCAATTAGGGCGGTCTGATTTGTTCCGATCACGGCATGATTAGATTTAAGGAATTTGCTAACAAGAAATAAATCTGACTCTTGATGAGTTCATATTTCGTCTTGAATGCCACTTCTAAAATAATGATGATCAGATATCGAACAGAATAAAGTAAACAACTTAAGACTTCTACTGGATGTTCGGAATAACCGAACGCAATTATCTCGACCTGTTCACCATTAATTGGTATCGTTCGACCACCTTAATCTAGGAATTTCTTTATTGGTGGTCAAAATAATCTAGTCTTTTACCGACGACATAATTCGAAAATGGGATAATGACGTCACGCAATTGTAGTCGCATGTCCTTACTAGAAACAGAGTTGGCTATTCTTGGAAAGTCATTGTTACTCAATTACAGACACCATTGTTTTGGTGGTCATGAAACTCGGTTGATGGAGTCACACCAGAATAGTGTTTATTGCGAGCTGAGAAATAATTTTTTGTAAAATGAAGCCCGATAGAATCGAAAAATTCTGTCGATGTTTACTTTGGGACAAGCAAGGACTTCTTGTACCACATATTTATGAAGATTTATCTCAAAGTATGACGAGGTTTTAATGCTCTTGATCACATAGAAATCCAGAAAATTTAAAAATCCGTTCGGATAACCTTTTCTGCATGGCCCGTAACGTTTAAATGGCAAACAGAGGAGCGATGCATGTTTAAGGTAGATAGTGAACGATAGATGAACTTGATTTGCGATAGATATCGGTGAGACTATATCTCTTAACAAGTTTGAATCAATTCTCCAAAAACTCCATATAAAGGCCAAATAAAAAATCAGCAATCAGCAAAGGAATAACTGCATTTATATTCAAAATTTCGTCACTTCTGAAGACGGAGATAACTATTTTTATGACATGCAAAATTATTGAATACGAAGTTATTGATGAATAGAACTTATTTTGTCTAAAAGGTTTGCCCTTTCTACCCACCTGTATAAAGTTCACTATTTTAATATTAATATTTTTCAGATCGTGGAAAGTGAAAATACCCAAAAAGGGTACAGAAAAAATTGATTTTAATCCAGAAAAACTGCCTTTCATGCCATAGTTATTTCGAATGAAACAAATATACATGCGACAGAAATGATGCAGAAGAATGCGCAAAAAAAAAGAAAAATTAACATTAATATTAAGTAGTTAACCAACACTCTTGATGTAATCTAATTACACGAAATGTGTGAAAGCACGTTTTTTTAATTTTTTAATGGTATTACTAATGTTGATGCAAATGGTACTTCAGGATCCATGCTGACACTACATGGTGCAAAACTGTGGTATAATCAATGTAGATTGGCTATAATTATAACTTTGTAATTATTAAAAATTTCCACAAAAGCCACAAACGTGCGGCTGGCTTATGTTGATTTTTTTCATACTTACTTATTAGTCGAGTTTATGGGTTCATTTCATTCTTTTCACTTGTATCAAATATATCGCATTTAAGACCTCACATATGGGTCTAATTGCCTATAAACTGACCATTAATATTATCTCCAACAAGATTTAATGTTGGGCATTTCATATACAAAGAGCGTCTCTCCGATGCCGAGATATTTTCAATTTTCTTTCTTCCATAATTCACGAATGTAGTTACTACTAACATAGTTATAAAACACCAGCTCTTTCGATTCTGCATCTTCCATTCGATTTGCCTGTTATATGTCATTTCCGAAAAGAGACTCGGAAAATCTTCGATTATCATTCTATAAAACGACAATTTCCTCATCTTCACACATTTCAATATTCGCCACAATTTATTTGTAATTTCCTTCGTAAAGAGCAGATGACTGATGGAATCCTTCAAAATATATCACATAGAATTGAAATAGCTATACAGAAAGATTCAAAAATACCTTATGAAAAGAGGAAACAATTATATTTTACAATACCTACAGATGATGTGATATATTGTCGGTTGGTTAATGAGTTCCATTCTTGAAACAACCGCCATTGTGAATGCGGGTTTGATTCCTACTCTGGAACTGGTCAGGAATTTATAATCTGGGTTGCTGGAAGTGTTCATTAAGTCACGTTTTACCTGCACGATAGAAGGTAAGACCTCTTCAATTCCTTCTCGCATAAGTCTTTTGAATGGGCTTGTTTCATGATTGTTGGTTTACAGTTCACTTGATAGAAATTTTAAATTGAAAAACAGTGCACTTTGTTTCATCTCTCTAAGTACCGTAGTTGTCCCGTAATTAATTATTAAAAATCTAATGTGATAGGGTGGTGACGTCACGGCTCTATTCCCGCTTTTTGTTCGATTGACCAATAGGAACAATAGAAATAATCAACATTGCCAAATTGTAAAATTTAAGGAGCCTATAATTATCAATTTATTCATGGAAGTGTATATGAACCCGTTAACGTTTCAATTAATGCAAAATTCTACATATGAAATAAAATGTACACGAAAAATCAAAGTTGAAAGATCACAAAATATTTACCTAAACTATGATTTTATGCATTATTTAATATATTGGTTATGAAAATCACAAAATATAGCAAACTGGATTGAAGAATCCAGAAATATTCGATTTATTCTACAATTTTCAATCTGTATAATCTGTGCAATTTATTATGAAAAAAATGATTTCTACATATATACCTCTTTCTAATATTGCTACTAAATTCAAGCGTTATAGGCTCGCTTGGGTAATTTGTTGAATCTTCCAAAACTTGAGAGAAAGGTTGAATGAGGTCAAGTATAGACAGAATAGATTGTATTCGAACTGATCCAACAAAAGCTTCTGAGGTGATGCCATTAATCATATGATAAAATTTGATGAAGTAAAATGAAATGCATTTGATTTTTTTGCAAAAATATTAATTCATTTTCTTTCATACTTTCAGCAACAGTATTAACCACAGATAATACTTTCTGAAGATAATACTTGTAGTTGAAATAAACAACTGTTTCATCCAATTCCATATTTTCGTTCCCCTGTCATTTATAGTCACTTTTTAAATGATTTTTTTAAAGTTTTGGAAGAGTGGAAGGATTGTAGTTATTTCTTGTCAATACTTTCTCATCATTTTATCCTTTGGGAATCTAAACTCATTATATGAAATAAATCACCTATAAACCAATGCGCTTTCTGTTTTCTTGTGCCTTTTGACACAATTAAAATCATCACAAGAATGAACCATATTAATATTAAAATATATCTCTGAAACACTTTTAAAACACACACAAACTAAACTTGATGAAAACACGAATTGTTCCTACGCGAGCTGTCAACTAAGAAAAAGTTGAAATTCAATGTTGCAGAAACATGCAGGATGGATCCGATATGACATACATTTTCAATGCCGAATAAAGCAATAAATTGTGATATTTGTACTCCAATTTCCTGAGAAAATGAACGATCAATTAAAATTTTCTGTAATTATTCATTAATTTTTTAAGAATAAAGCCAGCAAACAAATAAATATACAATAATAAGATCGCTGGAATCCACGAATGAAGCATAAAAATGGACAATAATATTTGCATTGATAATTGATATAGTACAAGTTATATGCATCGATTATGCATTCATGCCACCCACCAAAAATAAAAAGAAATTCAACGTTACTGGTATAGTAGCCATATTATTATCAGCCAGAGCTCTCTGTAGTGTATGCGACAATGTGCTCTTTCTACTGTCAATGGATT
>WOGO01002046.1:0-16634 GCA_015342085.1 Leptinotarsa defecta | reverse complement strand
TGTCTCTCTTCTATAGATACTTTCACGGGAGGTGTTCAAGTGACTTGGCACATTTGATTCCACCAAGAGCGGTACATATCAGAAATACGAGATGGACTGTGGTTGCTCATCGTTTTGAGGTTCAACTCAGTACACCTCGATCTTCACTGTTTAAGAACTCTTTCATCTGGAGAACTGCGTTTATGTGGAATAAACTTCCTGAGAACGTTTTTTGCAAATGAATTTAATCTCCACCGATTCAAATCCAATATGAATCGCTACTTTTGCACAGGAACCGCTCTGGGAGCGCCTCAAGGATTTCCTTGTAGTGTTTGTGTTTTGTCCTTAAAAAAAAGTTGTGGAATTGTCTCGAGATTATCAGTGTCCTTGGGTTATTACTATTATTAAAGCAGATCTCTTATTGTTAAACTAAAGCCCTTCTATGAAGCACTTACGAAAAAAATGTTGGTACAGTCAGAAACGACACAAAGTCTACCAATAATCCACGAATAAAAGGGATCATAGATTCAGAAATAACTAATTTCTTGACATGGCTAATAGTAGAATCCGAGCAGATTATGAGGGTTTAGAAACAATTGTCATCCAACCAATTGTAATGTTAATAAGAAAACGTTTTTAGAAATATTTTGCAACTGCTAAAAATAATGATTACTGTTTGACTAAATTACTTACTTTGTTATTAGAAAACAAGTCCTACTGACTACTCTTCTAAAAGATCAATTGACAACTTTATAACAATAAAACTAAAATGAACTTACTTGAATTAGGAAAACAGATTTTTAACAATATAGTGAATAAGCTAACTCAAATCTAAAGTAGAATTTGGCTACTATATCTTATATACGCATAAATGTGCGCTAGGTCTATCTTCAACTGAACACTACTATAAATCAAATGAATTTTTTTCAAAACACTTAATAGAGGAGTGTTGAAGCGTAAATTCGACATCTGCGCCTATATGAGTCATAGCTTGTAAGAAAATCGACAAACTGTAACAGAAAGAATATCGAAATCAATTCTGAACACTGCTGTTCTTGGGAGCCGTCTCTCTTCCATTTTTTCCATGTCTCCGGAAAACACTGCAGCCTCATAGCCTTATCTGGTTCTCTGAACTAGTTTTCGAGGGGGCCTCGTTAGATATTATTCTGGGCCTAATTTGGGTTGTCCATAGTTTACTTGTCTGTTGTGATGTTGGGATTCAGTGACTACATTCGAATGCAGTTGAAGTCTTTGTTATACAGTCATATTTTCTTCAGGGGTCCTCTCAGTGGACAGTGTGAGAAGCCCTATATTTATTACTGCATCCAGTTCTAGAAATTTTTACATATTCATCTTTCATTGAATTCTTTTTAGAAAAATGTATGCTTCATATTGTGTTTAATAACAACTTTGTCCATACTTATTTGTCATCTGAATACTTTCTTGGCTCATTTCTCAACATCAGGTTGTAATTTGCTAAGCTGTATATTTACCTTTCAAATATTTATTTATTTTTTTTTAATTACTTACATTTAAATTCAATCTATGTAACATGCAATTTAACGAAATTCCATTATAAAGGGCATATACTAATATATCAGTATCTTTTGTTGGGTTTAAGGATCATCGTAATATGAAATTTCTTCCTGAAAAAGTTAGCCAACATTCTCGCTGTTCCTAACACGTGAATACTTATGAAAAATCTCAACTGTAAGAAAATTGAGATTGATCGAGCCTAAATATAACCCATTTAATTCGTCAAAATTTAATACCATATCTGGTAATCTGGTATCCAAAGCACATTTTATGCGATATTAAAAATAATATTGAATACTCTTGACTTTCTTTCTCTCCCTGTTCACCATCTATTTCAAGAACTTTTCTTCACTTCACGAAGGAGAATTTACTCATTTTGACATTTCAAGTACACAATAAATGGGCAATTTGTGACCTTAAGACTGACAAGTATTACGAGCAAGGGGTAGAAAGTTCTATAAAGTTTCAATTATCACCTTTAGAAATGAATATTACTGGAGTTTTTTCCAACACCAAATCGTTATTTTTAACACCTTGACACGTGTTTCGATCACCAAGTGATCATCTTCAACAGGAAGATTAAACTTGGTGATCGATACACGTGTCGAGGTGTTAAAAATAACGATTTGGTGTTGGAAAAAACTCCAGTAATATTCTTTACTACACCTAAGGTTCCAAACAGTGCATCACAAGCACCTTTAGAAATGTACAATCAATATTAAATGGAATATTCTGCTTTAACTGGACAATTTCAAAAGTGGTAGAAAATCAAGGCAAGGAAATAGGTAGGAATATAGGTTGTGATCTATCCATAAGCTTTATATATAGTAGAGAAACACTGATAATTTCAGAGGTGTGATGTTGTAAATAAACACATTTTTAGCATTTACATTGCAAGTGCTGGCTGAACCCTACGAGATACATAAAAAAAAATGTACAACAGTATTGTACACCTTGAAAAGGGGTCTACAAACAATACAGCATTATTCCTTTTCCAATCAAGTACCTCAAATATATTCTTCTTATGTCTCTTTACAGCATGTTATTTAAATGAATATTTTTGAAGATGTTACATGCTCCAAGTTCAGGTGAAAAAACACCTTACTCTTTGCTCGCGCGTAGACCTACGACTTTGTAGGTACGTGTGGCAGATACCAGACCGAAAAACAACATCTAACCCAGATAATGCTGCACAGAAGATTCGTCGTTTCCCTCCCAAAAAGTCGTAGGTTTATATGAGAGTAAAGGGGTAAGGTGTTTTTTTATGTCATATGCACCTCTCCGGAATGAACAAATGACTATTCATCAAATTAATAATAGAATTTTTCAGGTTTGAAAAAATGCATTGATCGAGTCTATACAACATATTTACCCAAAAACACTCATCCTTTTGTTTATTTGAGTCTTGAATTGGAACCATCCAATATTGATGTAAACGTACACCCTACAAAGCATGAGGTCCATTTTTTAAATGAAGAGCAAATAGTTGAATGTATTACAAGTGCTTTGGAGGCAAAGTTACTAGGATCAAACAACTCACGCAGTTTTTTTACACAGGTAATTAATCAAGTTCTAATAAAGACAAGCTAAAAGCGAATAACTGTGGTTTTCACACAGGCAAAATTACCAAAATCACTACAAATAGAACCTATCGAGTTTAAAAGAGACGAAAGTGATACTTCAACTAAGCATATTAAGCCCAATGCTATAGTCAGAACTGATGCTCGAGAACAAAAGTTAGAGAAATTTTTTGGTGAACCTTCAAGCAAAAAAGTTAAAGATATTAAAGAAAAAAGTCCTAATGAATCTCTCACAGAAGAAGAATACCAAAAACATAACGAGTCATTCTTAAAAAGAACAGAAAATTTAGAAAGCAAGATTTTGAACAAAACGGAAGATATTTTTACTGATCCAGGTAGGTATATTTTTGTGATGATGATGTAGAAAAATTAACTTTGTTTTAGAAATAGAATGTATTGAACAAAAAAAGGAGCAAATTGAAGAAATACAAGAAACGTTGAAAGACAAGTTTTCAACCAAGCTACAGACTACTAATAAACCACTTACAGCTGATTTCATAAAAAAAATCACAAGGTATAATTTTCTTCATTTTTAAAATATGAATCACATTCCGTTTTATATTGCAGAGTTGAAACTAAATTAACTAGTGTCCTACAGTTAAGAAAAGAAATTGAAAACACATGCCACAGAGCATTGAGAGAAAGTTTTTCCCAGCATGTTTTTGTTGGTGCCATAAATCCATCTCAAGCGCTGATCCAGTACAGTACTAAATTGTTCCTTTGTAACACAAAGACCATTCTGATGGAGCTGTTCTACCAGTTCATTATGTATAACTTTCAGAATTTTGACACATACATATTTTCAAATAAAATTTCACTTTATGAATTATCATTAATTTGCTTGGAGTTACCTGAGGCTGGATGGACACCAGAAGATGGAGACAAAAGTGAACTTGCAAAGCGTATTACAACAGTTTTGTCTGACAAAGCGCCAATGCTCCTTGATTACTTTTCAATAAATATTGATGAGTCAGGAAATATCTGTAGCATACCCATTTTGCTTGGTAAGAATACAAACTAAATATATTTTTTCATTGTTGAGATGTTATTGATGAGTCAAAACTATTTTAATTAAATCCAACTTTTTTCAATGAACCATATTTATCTGATCTAAAAAATACATTAATATTCAAATTATAAATGAGTTATGTGGAAAAATGAAAGGAATTTTTCGGTTCATTAGGATGGCCTGGCTAATTATTAACAAGAATTCATACATACAAGAATCTAAATGTAAAAAAGACGCAGGAATTTACATAAATTTGCCTTAAGGTATATTTCAACAACTTTTCATACATATACTTTCCTGCAACAGGTTGTGCACAAATATTTCTTTCAGAAATAATTTTATTGTCTTGTGAAGTTACATTTTTCTGAGCAATCTATTCACTTTTAGCCGATCACGTTAAGCCTTTTGTTGGTGAATGAACTATAATAGTTTTGAGTTATTGTCGTTCTTCTCGCCACTAATAATTTTGGATATGTTGAATAGGTTTGATTTTTTGAAACTAATGAGAGAGAGAGTAAAAAAAAAAACAGCATTTATCAAAGCCTAAGAGGTATTCCTCCCCAGGAATAAATTCCATATCTGAGCAAAATAAACGGGTATTGATGCTCTCTCGAAAAAAAAGACAAAATATCCCAATGAGTTTCTTGCATAAATTTGAAATGTATGGATTGTCGAATGTCATAGCATAATCTTATTAAAAACGCACCTGAAGTTTAAATACAGTGATGTGTAGTGATGAAAGATAGTCTTTTTAACTCTCTCTAAATCGGTCACAATATTATCACCGAATTCACATCCAAAACAAACACATTTCCCAATCATCAGAAATGCAATATTCTTCTCAACACGCATTTCATCAACCAAGTTGGCGTCTTCAAGAAATGAAGAAAACTAACTAGTTTTCTCCTGTTCTCTAACAGGTTGATCTTTCTGTTAGAGAACAACCAAGATTTCAACATGGACTACGACGTATTACATACAGAAAGTAAATGACAAAAATGGATTCTCTGGAAATCAATAAATGCAAATATTCAAATTTTCTTTTGAACGACCAAGAAATTATTCACTCACCATTATTGAACTTGTACCTGTATTACTAGAATCAAGCATTTATCAAATAATTTTTTTAATTACCTACTGCTATGTAAAATATATTTTGCAGAAAAGCTTGATGTACCAGTCCAACTGATGAAGGTAGTGTGTAGCGAAACGCTTCATAAATATGAAAATTGTATAATTATCATGGATAGTGTCATTAATTTCCAAGTAACTTGTCATTGTCTTGTAATAAACTATATGCTGAGAGACACAAACTTCGAGGATTCAGGGTACTTTCTTATATCAGGTGAAAACTGAATAATCAAACTATTATTTGAAGACAGATAGTACTCGACTCCTCATCAGAAAGTATCGAAACTACACCATACTGATATTAGAGTACACCTTGTACTACATTTGATGTTCAAATAGCCCATCACCAACTTTGACATAAATCATATTTCAGAATTCATTTATCATCTGTCAAAGAAATTTTAAAAATAGAGTAACTTACAAGAAAACTGGGGAATAGCTGATTTTGAATTCTGAAGAAGGAGCGTTTAAGTCTCTGAAACGTCAAGATAAGAACCCTATAAAAAAATTACCAATTTTTTTTGATAAGGCAATATTATTAGATACTAATATAGTTACTGATAACAGATAATTTTTCTTGAAAAAAAAAATATTGATTTCATGCAGTAACTTATCAGAGTAAACTAGAAGTATGTCCTTTCGACACCTGTATAAAGTTCTTCATTACTAATTTTTAATTTTTGAGATTGTGGAAGGTGAGTAGTCCCAGAAAAGGTCGATAAAAACTTGAAACTATTTTCTTCATAACAAACCCCAAGTTTTCTTGGAAATATTTTTCAAAGCACTTTTCTCAAAAAAATTAATAAAATTATGCATTGTAGCAGTGAATACCGTAAGTGAGATTTTTTAGGTTTTTTGTTTTATACATTTCATATCGTAAATCTTTATTATGAATACTCTGACCTTTTACTTGATGAAAATTAATAAACACTATCCTTGATAGTGACGTGTTTCACTATACAGTAGCAAAAGCTTCTTAAATACTATTTATTGCAAAAATTCTATAATTATCATCATATTCAATTATTATTATACACATTTTGATGTGGAAATCCATTTTCATCCACCATTAGAGCATTCAACATCGTAAAAAAGAAATAAGTTTGTAAGATCAGTTACTGTAATATTTTCATAATTTTTATTCCATGGCTCATCATTCACTCTAGTAGTTTCATTCATAAAAATAATGTACGCATATAAAAATAATCAACAATTTTAAGCTCAATTTTAGTTGAGAAAAAGAGAAAAGTATATATCTAAAAAGTTTTATATCTGCATTAAAATTATGTATTTATTTTCAGATGAATATATGCCGGATCCTAAAGCTCTTCCAATGTACATTGTACGATTAGCTACTGAAGTGAATTGGGATTCAGAAAAGGAATGCTTCCAAACATTTGCCCGTGAAACTGCACAGTTTTATGCAGAAGTATCTGAAGAGCCTAATCAAACTGGTAAAGATTGGCGATGGGTTACTGAACATGTGCTCTATCCTGCCATAAAAGAGTATTTCATTCCTCCAAAAAGCTTTATAGAAAATGCAGCCATTCTGGAAGTAACAAGTCTTCCGAATTTGTACAAAGTATTTGAAAGATGTTAGTTAGGTTTTGCATATTGTTAATAAAATATCAGATGAAAAATAAAATTTATTCATTTTTTTGGTTATATAAAACTTACTTCATTATCCTTCACAATCAATCTAAAAATATACTCGATAAAAAATTTCAGAATTCATCTTCTAGTATGGTCCTAATTATGTTTAAGCGACAGGTGACTGACCTTTTCAGTTAATAAAGTGTTTACTGAAAAAGAAATATTTCAATCATGTATTGTCCTCAGTATGGATAAATTATTCAATATACAGGATGAGTTAGAAATAACGAGCAGTTTCTGCTAACACGAAATTTTTCATGTTGGAGGCGACCTGATTACTTGTGGCCTTAATTTATAATTATTTGCAAATACAGGTTAGACTTTTATTAATGATTCAATGTTACCATTTTTTTAAAATCAATAGTATTAATGTGCTGAATCAACCTTGGTTATAATTTGTTCAATTTCAAATCAGGTGTTCCTAACTAAAAAGTGAAAAATTTAGTCATCAATATAGACATGATTCATTATAACTGTTCTACACCAGAGGTTTTGTTTTATCATACATTCATTCTGTTTTTCTTCAATAGAACACACATGATAGTACTATTTTCTGTTATCAAACATATATGGTAGCCGGTTGGGATGGAGCAGGTGGTTTGCTGCACTTTACTGCTGTGTGAACCGGTAGTTTAGGCCGCGAGACCGGACGATCGATTTTCACTTTTTAACGTCAAACTCGTGCTAGTAATCTCACGATAAAAGGTAAGACTTCGTTAATCCTCCGCTTGTACAAGTTCGACTTATGAGAGTCGACTTTGGTAGAGGGGCGACAGCTTGTTAACAAAAAAAATGTTTACAGACAGAAAATTGAGTTATCCCGGGAGGTATTTAGTTCTATAAGAATTCCTCATAAACTTCAGCAACTGTCGTTAATTCCAACATCCGTTGTTGCAAAAAAGATGTTCAAATTACAAAAAAGGATCCGCCTTTACGAAAATTACTACCAAAATAATATTTTCTTAGAAAACTATCAAACTAGGAGTAACAAATATGTAGGACAGGATATTTTAAAAGTCATATCATAAACACATAAGTAGAAAATAGAATTATTATCAAAATTTTTCAATTTCACTTTAAGCAAGTTTTTTAGAATGAGTAGAAAAGCAGAATATTTCACATGAGACCAGCAGAACCCAAAAGAACTGCATTCTCGAACCATTACCAGATAGCTCACTTTTGATCCGTCATAGATATCTCATTGGTAGTACTGGCCCGGGTCATGGATACAACATTTGAACTCATTTTGTCCTAACCTAAGTAGGGAGTGAGCATAATGACACAAGTATGCTGATCTGGTTGATGAATAGTCTAGCTCGATAGCAATCAGATTCTCATTGCAAAATATCAAGACTCCAATCTCTTTCTCAATATATGTCCGTCAAATTTCAACCTATTGTGTAACTGTAGTACTCAAAACTTAGTGCAAGGCAAGGGTTCTACAATATAGTTCCATAGCTGAAGATCCGGTGATGTGCTTTAGAAGGCTATGATGTTTGTCATCTTGATGATGAAGTTCAACAAATTTAATTCACACCAAATCATATATTCCAGTTATATCTAAGGTGATTGTATTATGTTTCCATTTTGCTGTGCCGTCAGCTAAAAGTGTAATCTTACCATGTCGTTTTTGTTATATCATTTATGTAAAGTAGAAACAGGACTGGTTCAAAAAAATTGCTTTGAGGTATACCACAAGTTATTAGCTTTTTTTTAAGGAGCGTATAATCTTGACCGTTCGCTTTCTGTTAGGTATCACTCCATTCATCTCAGATCAGTACCTCGGAAACCATAACGCTCCAGCTTTATGAGCAGTATTCTGCGATACACAAAGTCTGCTCTACATAGCATCATTTGCGTTTTTCTTTCCTGAAATCCATATTGTTTTTTTGGCAAGTATTTGATGATTTTCTAGAAAATATAAAATTGATTTTTGGCCAGTATTCCCATTATTTTGGTTAGGGTCATCGATCTCCTTTATAAATTTGTATAACAATCGATTTTTTAAGGAGTTCAAAAGATGCTGGCAGCAAAGAATCTATTTACAAGTTCAACTGAACTCGAATAACCTTGTACGGTGGATTTTCAGAGCTTTTTCATTGTTGTTGACTTAGTCCTTTA
The DNA here is from genome assembly GCA_015342085.1 of Leptinotarsa defecta. Lineage (NCBI taxonomy): Eukaryota > Metazoa > Arthropoda > Insecta > Coleoptera > Chrysomelidae > Leptinotarsa > Leptinotarsa defecta. Next base: position 7,625 of record WOGO01002046.1, on the reverse strand, counting down.
TTCAAATCCTGAAAAATATTCCAACGAAATCCTTCACCAGTGACGTGGCATTCAATGTAAACTAAATACACCGATTTTAGAGGAATGAAAGTTGAATTTTACGAATATCATATTTCAGTAGTTCTTTCTAACGGTCATTTATAAAATTATAAAGGGCAAGCTTCAAATGAAACTAATACAAGGTCAGCAAACAAGTTGAATGTCTGAAATCACAGAAGCGGCAAATCCAATAAATGGAAATTGTGAAAGCTTCTCATATGTATGATTTTCAAAACCGTGACTAGGATTAAAACATTCTGTATTCATGCAATCTCAGTTAAATACACTAAAGAGCAAATATGAATTGAATAATTCATTCATTCAAAAGAAAGGGAAAAATTATACTCTTGAATTACTTTTACACTTACTCTTATTGGCTTTCCTTAATGTTTTTTCCAATTCTTCAATTTTTGTATTGGCCATTCGCAGTTCATGTTGGAGTTTATCATATCCATCATTATTATATGTTACTTTATATCTTTCATATTCAGCAAGTAGTTTATCATAGTTTGACTTTTGAATATTGAGCATTTCATCTTTGGACCTAAGGTCGGTCTGAAGTTCTTCAACCTTTTTTGGAATGAGAGTAAAGAATTAAAAGCATGAACTGAAGCTATGAAATAGGTTATATATATATATATATATATATATAATATATATATTACAGTGTAGGTTTTCACGAATGGTAGAATATGATGTGTTGTTTTTCCAGGTGTTCATCCGTTGTGTACTATTCGATAGTCGACGTTTCGCCATCATCTCAGATGGCATTATCAAGACGAGTTACTACTTCGCTTCGAGAGGTGTAATTGATGTTAGGTTCTTCTTGTGGTGTTTTTATATGGTTTCGCTTGCGTAAATTGTATGGATTTGTTACCTGTTTTTCCACCTGAGGGTTGTTGATGGCTTCTGGCAGTTCTCCTACCAGTTCTCCTGCATTTAAAAAATTTGAAAAATATCATTTCAGGACATTTTTGAAAACACGACTGTTTTTTGTTTTCGGCATCGAGAATGCCATTAAAAAGGCTACCAGTCTGTCCATTTAATCCAATTCGTAGCATCAATAATAGCAGAGTTGGCAATTGTGCCGACTTAATTTGGAATACCCTGTATTTCTATATCTATATTTTACCTATGTTTCAGATGCTACGTGTTTGCGATCCTAGTAGTGGGTAGTTATTGAAATGTCGCGAATATCTTTATCACCAGTAATCAACTTATACCGGATAGAGATTAGTCATCATTGACTTATGTTTTGGCATTATTACTAGAAAGAGATCTAAATATACCTTATGCGTCTTTGTAACCGTGTGAATCAAATTATTTTAATGAATTGAAATATATTCTTTTCAGAAATACAATATCGTTCTATTGAATTTTGTCTGTTAGATTAATGATGAAAGTGGCCGAAAATTAATTTCATGAATGATTGATTGTGAGTTTATGAGAGCAACGCGTGTTTTACTATACACAGCTTCTTCGAACATTTCCGAAAACCATTGCCAAATTGATACAGAAGACTTCAAACCCCTATTTTTTACTCCACTGGTCTATGGACAAGTTTTTCCATTATTATATTTAGTTTCGTTGAAATAATTCATATATCACGATTGAATATGAAACAATTCTTAGTTTTCGAGAAGATTGCGAACAACTAAGATGTTTTAGTTGCAGTTATAATTATTTGGCTATAATTGAACGTGAATGACATTAGTATTTCGATAACCTCAGCGCTCACTACTCAAAAGTCGCAAATTTATTAAGGAAATTAATAAAAAAGGATTAGATATGAAACGACTCGACGCTAAAGTCGCTGAGGCGTCACAAATTTGTCGGACTGGTGCCAGTGGCGATTCATTTACACACTTGGTTTGATAACTTTGCCATAGGCGTAACATGAATGTTATTTAAGTATAAATTGTATCTGAGACACGGTTTGAACAATTCATAGAATTTGCCAACTGAGAATCAATATTCGTCTTTTTGCAAAAAATTCTCCAAATTCTATACCATTTCAATAGTAGAAAAACAAATAGCGCATTTCCTTATGTCATAATGTATATTTCAAAACAACAATGAAAGCGTAAAAACAAACACCACTTTTCACCTAGACTTTTACTTTGTCAGGACAAAAACTGTTGCTATGCTATCAAAATTATTTTTCTTCCCATTTATTGTAGATAAAATATCGCAGATAATAAACTATTTTTGTACTCCACTACATAATTGTTTTTCATTCAATCAATGGCCTTTTGATTGTTTTTAAAATATATTATCTACGCATCTATTGATATATTTGCTGAATTGGAGAACGTACCACGTAAACATTTATTTTTCGTATATTAAACACTGGTTGATATATTTGCTGAATTGGAGAACATATGACGTAAACATTTTTTTTTTCGATAATTTGGGTTGTTGACGCTCAATAATATCTTTCACCTGAACAAATATTGTTCCACGTGCCTCAACTGCGTATAATTATTTTCCGTGTTATGATTAGGTAAAATATTACTGCGGATTTCTTCGTGTTCAGGTTGCCTCGCAAATAGTATAAAATGAAAAGTGGTGTAGTTACATAATTTTTCTAAATAAACCACACTGAACCACAATAACAAAACCTAATCGAGTACCTACCAAAAAATATGGAAAACTGATGAATAAGGGAGTTTTTCAGAAATGACTAGGGCGATTTGATGAAGATATAAAAACATAGGTCGGAAAATGGTCCTGGCAACATTATATTTTTCTTTTCATGGTAACATTATGTAAATATATGTACAAATTAATGTAAGCACAATAGTCTGTACAATGTTGTAATTGATCGTTCATTTTTAGGAATTAACACTCTAATGTACGACGGTAGTCTATTAGTTTCGGCAAAATTCAATAAACCTTGGTATGTTTGAAATAAATTTTATCTATATCTGCCATCTTATGTACCTGTCAAGTATTCAAAAAGGCAGAATTTATACTTTTTTTTACCATAATATCTTTTTTGCATGTTTAGATTTAATTCATTTGTCCCAAAAGACCACCTTCGACCGCATATGTAGATTCATTTAAATGATTTCCAGGCACAATGACCCGAATCAGAATCATAGTAAACAGAGAAAATTATTTATCAAGAATTTGGGTTTGGAGTTAATAAAAGACCATATGCAGTCCAGAGCTACTGTTAGGTTTACATTCCTACATTCGAAATGAAATAGCTAAACATACTCCAATCGACTCTGAAGAAAAACCTGACCCTCTACCCAACAAAAGAGGGCACTGCAAGTATTGCAAAAAGAAAAAACTCTTTATTTTTGTAAATTTTGTAAAGCTTGGCTCTGTATGAGTCACATAATATTGGGTTGTAGAGAATGTGTTCAGCACCAATCCTGTGTCCGGTACTGTCAGTTCACGTCAATGCAGTTTCTGCAGTGGCGCAGTGATTTTCAATTTTTTATTAAAATTTTGTTTTTTGTTCTTTCATTTTTCCAATTGACGAATTATTTCATATCTGTATTCATTAGGTCTTTTTATAATGGATTATTATAACAATAACGCCAAAAAACATAGTTTTTGCATTTGTCCGTTTTTTTCTGTGTTTATTATCAAAAGTAAATATATTGTTTCGTCAAATTATTAAAAATACCTTAAATCAACATACAGAAAGAACTTTTGGAAAATATTCAAAAATTTGGGGTGAAAATTTGTTATATTTGGTCCTAATAGACCACCCTCGTGTGTGGGTGTTAGTCTGGCTAAGGTCATCCACCGGAGTGTTAATAATAATTTCTTGTGCTACCAATGTAATAAGTTTTACATGTAAATGTAACAATGAATTTAAATTAAAATAAAGTTACCAGTGAGAGAGAAGTTGTGGGTAGGTTTTAAAGAAAAAACAAAACAACTTTGTGTACACAGCCCTTTTGAAATTATATTCCGTATTTGAATCGTAAACAGGGATTTTATAATGAATATTATTGGAGTTTTTTCCCAAAAGCAAACCGTTATTTCAACACGTATTTCGATCACCAATTGATCATCTTCAAGAGGAAGACCAAACTATTTGATCTTCCTGTTGTTGGGAAAAAAATCTCCAGTAAAATTCATTACTTCAACATAGGTTCCAAAAAATGCATCACAAGGGATGTTTTACTTTATGTTTTATACATTTTATTGAAAAACAGATATCCTTTGATATCTACGCATACCCTGCTAGCTGCTAGATTCCATTCAGAAAAGAGCCATCCTCCTGATTGGAGACACAAACTTCACTTGCAACCTTGATAGTCTGGAACATCAAGAAAAGGTTGGGGATTTGTCTCTCTTCTATAAATACTTTCATGGGAATGGTTCAAGTGACTTGATATGTACCACCAAGAGCGGTACATATCAGAAATACGCGACGGAATGTAGCTGCTCATCGTTTTGAGGTTCAACTCAGTACACCTTGAACTTCACTGTTTAAGAACTTTTCCATCTGGAGAACTTCGTTTATGTGGAATGAACTTCCTGAGAACGTTTTTTCAAATGGATTTAATCTCCAGCGATTAAAATCCAATGTGAATCGCTACTTTCGTACAGGCAGGAATTTCCTGTAGTGCTTGTGTTTTGTCCCTTAAAAATTATCAACGTTATTTATCCTGCCAAGATATGATTCCGACACGAGTATAATGTCACAATATTTCAACTGACATTGTTTTGGCAACTTTCTTTATGATGTCATCTGACGGTTGACTCAGTGGCATCTATTTAGCATTTAGCATATATTTATGTTGAGTTGTTATTTTGTGATTTATTATTAGCAAATTGAGTTTATTCTCCAATGAGATAAAAATGGATGTTTTTGTTGGTTGGTTGGTTGGTAACTGATGAACTTCTACATCGCTACATGTATAAGTAATTTTTATAGATGAGGTTTTTAGGTAAAATTTTTCTGTAACTCGCCACTAGATGGCGCTGCAGAACAATTTTTTTTAAAGCACTGTTCTATAACGCTGCGCACGCCTAAGTTCGCCTAAGTTGTTTTTGTCAAGCTCTCGGTGGTGCTTACCACCTTCCTCAGGACAACTGTAATATATTAATTAACAATATGTTTTATATCACAAACGGAACTACTTACTAACATGAGATTGAAAAAAAAATTAGTATCTTTACAAAACATGAAACATTTCATTTTTTGATGGAAGTGAATGACAGTGACAATAATTTTAAGGAGGAACATTTTGATTAGAAGTGATTTTTTCTTTTTGACATTTGAGGATGTAACTATAGATTTGACTAAGATTGTTCAAATCAGTTCTTTTATTCATAAATCTATCATCATTATTCATGTGTACCATTTCCAGAAAAACTCTTTTCAATAGGTTTGCCTCTGTACAAGGTTTGTTTTTGACTATTTTACGTACAGTTGGGAAAGGAATTTCGGTCAAATCTGATGTTGCTTGTAATAGTTTTTTTCCTCGAAACTAAACTTGATATGTAGATTCTTATATACATTGAAACATACTCTCTGTGTTTCAATATTCAAATGCATCCGAATCTTATTCACTGGTATATATTTTTCGCATTGTTCACCAGCGCTATTGGAATCACTACACAGAAAAAGTTTGCGTCGTTATCACACTCGTTATTACTATTAGTACTTGTCCGTAACATGACTTCAAATTTAATTTTATGACTCTTCAGCCAATCAGAAACTCGGTTAGTAAAAATTATCCAATACGAACAGCTAGTTCTTCAGTCCACGTGGACTAATTCGTAGTGGCATTATTTCTTTGTATTGTTTTTTTTGGCCTTTGAGTTCGCCGATAGCTTTAAGAATTATTATATCAGTTACTTCGACTATACCTACCAGGAATCGAATGTTGAAAGACAAAATGTTAATCTTTAGATCGAACAGCTCTGTATAATGGTTGCCTTTCATAGAGAACGACAACTGGTTAATGGAAAAAATATTTACACCCATTCAGAGACATGCTTCTTCAAAGTTTCAATATCGTTCCTCATTTTTTTTTAATTTAAAAAACATTCATTCAAAAGATCGAATCAGTAAAGGAAATTAAGAGTTGGCATGCGGCTTTACGTTCAGTCTTCAAAGTTTATTTATTCATAATATTTTGCATTGATTTGTGGATAAGCATGTAACAAGTAAATTGAGTTAATGTGATTGATAAATTGCTATTTGATATTGAGAAAGCTTATTGGCCAAAATCAACTGAAAACGTGAAGTTTTTCAGCTGCGTTCAAAGGTTTATATTTAGAACTGAAAAGACGTAATCAATCGATAAACATAGGATAGTTTTTTGTTTAGCCTATTTTGAACTTGACCCGAGCTGTAATCAAATAAAAATAATGTGGATTTTATTTTGAGCTAATTGTAAAATTGTAATATATTCTTTTAGAAAAAAAATATTCATTATTGTGTGAATTTGAGAGGTCACCAGTTTGAACTTTCAGTCAAAAGAATAATTAAGGACTTCGAAACTATATATCACTTAACTCCCCTTATGTATCTTATAAATTTCGGGGATATTTTCACCCTCACTTTGAAGAGATAATGACTGGAAAAGTGTCGTCTTTTATTCAAAAGTCGCTAATCGCTAAAGTATAATCAAGAACTGATTCTATGAACTTAGGATTATTGAGTTGTTACATTTTAAAAGGCGATTTCTAGCTTGGGATAGTCGGAACACCAAATACAAAACACCCTCACCCATAGTGTGCCAACGCAACTTATTCATATATAAGCAGGGGTCTGACCTGCATCCAACTTGGCGTTGAATTTTCTAATAGACCGTCCAAACCAGCGTATGACTGACCAACTAAAGCAAAGATCCGTTTATGAAAACATTTAGATCCCATTGAAAGCCTCTGCTACTTGTCCCCGCGAAGGTGAGAATAACTCCAAAATTTTTCAATAACTTTTGAGTAAGATATAAAATATCGTTCGAAAGCTTTTGAAGTTTTCTATAAAATTCAATTACGAAATATATGGTGTTTCTTAACTACGGTACGAAACTTCAGAGGGTGATTCGATAGGTCGGTCTTTGGAAAAAAAAGTTCCTATGGACATATATCTGGAGTTGCTCCGTTTCTGAGATGAAGGGCGTTGAAATTAAAAAAAAACAGTATTTATAAAATATAATAAGTATTCTTACACCGGTTTGGTTAAAATTTGCTACAGTTATTTGAAGTAGATTGAAATCATTCGAACGAAGAAAAACGAACGCCACTGACTTTTTGTAGTTTTTAATTTTTTCAGATTGGGCAACTAAAAATACTACTTTTTCATCGCCTGTGTTTTCTTCGTTTTCGTGAAAAAAAATCACTTCTAAATAGTATCACATGGACAACATCAAGTATAGCTTCTGCTAATTCAGGCGTGGTTACAGTTTCTGGAGGTGTTTCCTAAGTTGACAGTAGCCATTCAGAAATCCTACTTCTCAGAGTCGCCCAGGGTGATCCTGGCAAGATTGCATCCTTTGATTCCATCCTATCTCTTTAGTGATTGAGCATGGGTGTGATGTTTGGCTAGTTCCGCAATTGTCGAAGTCATCAGACCGTAGGTGTCACTGAATCCTAAAATTCTCAGT
>WOGO01002045.1:0-16634 GCA_015342085.1 Leptinotarsa defecta | reverse complement strand
CCTCCCTAGTGAGGAAAAGTACGACTTTGCTCCCTACAATGAGGCCAGGAAATGTATACTTTGGATAGAGGTAGGCGGAAAACAATTTTTTAATGAATTTTTGAAAAATGATCAAATTAAGATGAAAATTGAAGACTAAAATCTTCATATTCATGATGCATCAAACAATACTTGGTTCTGAAAAGCCCTCCGTAAAACTATTCATTTTTTCCAAAATGATTGAGTGAAACGGATATCATTTATGAGTATTTATATAAAAATGAAGCGAATTTCAAGTTTATAGCTTTAAGGCTACTTGTATGAGACAAATTATCGAACACTGTAGGCTCACTTTCATTATACTTTAACATTGTTGCATTTTTCATATTTTATTTTTAGAATTGAATCCACATCTTTGATCACAATGGAACAATTTATGACAGGAATAAACCAAACAGACCCATCATTCAGAATTATGTTTTTTCCACCGCAACACTTCGAAGACATCAACTTATGAGCTTCTTTTGTGTCCACTAATCGAAAAATAATTCCGAGAACGGCATTTGTGAACAAAAATAAACACAGAGGTTCTCTTCTCCAGCTAATTTAACTGTTAAGCATCCAAATATTTATAGAACATTTGGCACTCTAAATATGTTATTAATATACACTTCTAACACCTTTTTAATTTGCCTTCCTATAGTTATAGGCAATTATTACAGGTGAAAAAACTACCTGAGCACTACTTATCTCCTATGGTTTTCATCCGAAATTATAATGGTTTTGAAATCGAACCTGCCACATATAAATGCACCTGGCGTATGATTTTACCTTTTAATTTCTGATGCTAATTTAATTTTTTAATAATTTATAGTTATTAAATTGAACAGTTTTTACAGTCAACACGCATTCAAATGCACTTCTCAAGGGCTCTTCTTCTTATACATAATATTTCACTTTCGGAATAATTCCTTGAAATTATGTCGAAATTATAGCTGCGGTTGGATTTCGAACTGATAAACCATTGATACAAAATGGTACTTTAATATTTTGTATTTAAATGTTTTTGGTTGGGTGATCGGTATTTTTAAATTCGAAACAGCTGAAGATGCGAATCTAAATGGAGGCGGGACTGTTCACATGCCCCAAAAACTTTTTAATATAGTTTCGATAATCTTCATTCATTGTGAGTCCATTTATAAAGAGGTTTGTTACTGGTTATGGAACGGTGCTGTCTTCAGTATGAGAGAAAAAAATCAGATGATTATATTCATTTACGAATTGAAAATTTGAGTATTTCGAATAAATGTGGGATTATTTTGTAGAAAGAATAAATTTAGTAGAAAATGGGTACATTACTGTATTTTATTAAGAGTTTCCAAGTTTTTCAAGCTAGGAAAATTAATTTAATCCACAAAAAATATATTTTTCATATAAGGTCACAGGCGGCTTTCACGGAGGAGTCAAGATTAGAGAAAACAAAATCCGGGCTGGGAGGCGGTGGTAGAATGGAACTTGTAGTATCCTTCGTTTCGTCTGCTACTGCGGCAGACATCACCAATGGTATATGCGTTGACTACGAAGACGAAGGTTATATCTCGAAGTCTCAGCAATGACTGATTGGACGCAGTAATACTTATTTTACTTATTCAGTCAATGATGTAAGCATAGACAAACTGGTATACATTAACTTTTCATTGAATTGAAGTTCTCAAATCTCGTTTCACGCAAAAATCGAATTCTTCTGGTCAAACTCTTCAGTGGTATTACAGATTCAAGTATATGAAGGAGATTCGATTGAACTAATGATGAGTCACAGAGTATGATTGGTTCGTGTATGTTTCGTAAACCTCAGAAATGTTGTAGTTAATTGTAATTAGAAACGAGCTGCGCGTGTTCTGGTTTTGTGCGAATAGCTTTGTGTATATTCAGCTGTATATTTTTAATTCCTTAGGGTAGGTAGGGTTATCTGTAAAATTTTTGCATAAGTGTCTAACAGTTATGAATAAATTTAAAGGGTGATTGATTTTTGGGAAAGAAAGTTTTTGGATTTCTAATACTTCATTTTGAAAGCAATCAATTTCAAAAAAGTAACTCTATACTTAGATGTGTAGATCATGCAAAGAAGTAACTTTCAGACACAAACTGGAAGAAAAAGCCCTCCTGAAACAGCTGGAATATTGAAGTACACTAAAGAAAAGAAAAAAACATTTTTTCCACTCAGTTTGTATTCCAAACATTTGTAATGGAATCGAATCAGATATCATTCACAGGATTCCCACACAATACACTAAATTAATGGTAAAAATTTCACTTATTTGGAACACTGTCATCCTCACTGGTAGACATCGATGTTTCGCCGAAAGACACTTGCCTTAAGGTTTTCAGTACTAATCTGGATAACATTATGAGAAAAAACACACGTGTATGTATAGAGTTACCTTTTTTAAATTGATCGCTTCCTTCATTGCTTTGAAAAAGTCCCACATTTTTCATATCAAGACCCATGGATTAGTAGAAAGCCAGAAACTTTATTTCCAAAAGTTATGTATAAGTTTTGATGAATACATTCAACTTTCACTGCAACAGAGTAAATAGTTGAAATCGGGGTCAAAAACAAGGCATGTTTTTATCAACACCAGACAGCGCGCAATTTTGATACGCCAACTGTCTTTAAAGGACTAGTCTGAGTGAGTAAAGCTGGTAACACATTTCCCTTGGTTTTTCTACTACTTGGGTAGTGTATAATTTGTCCATTTCTCCCAAGTCTCCAAAAGACCCGGCAGCCTTATTGCGTTATTTTCCCATCTTTTTCATGACAACCAAACAATCGCTTTCTGTACTAATTCGTACACCCCTGGTGGAAGTATTTCATATCCTTCTGGACATAATTTGGGTTGTTCATATTTTGTATGCCTCCTGTGGTTCATTGCCTCATGTTCGCATACACTTTGACGAGTTGTATGTGTCATTTTGTTGCATTCCCTGCAGATAAGGTTTCCGAGTTCATCAGTGCCCCAGCAGCTTAAAAGACTGGTGTGTACTGACTGAGTGGGTAACTGAAATGAAGATTTGTCTACTTACAATAAATTTTAACTCCCATCCCATGTTCGCTTTTCGACCTGTCTATATATCAGCTGTTTCTACCGAGAATATTCTCGGGATGACTGTTAATTCTTTACTTTTCACGTTTTATGACATTAACTGCGAAGTTATCGTCGAACTTATATTTCGAGAATATGTTTCGTGTTCATTTCTTCACATATTCCGAAATTTCTTTTTTGCTTGATCATATATTACTCGGTTTTTTCCCAGTCTAAATTGACCCTTCCTTGCTTTCCACATTATTACAAGATGTGAAGGAGGAAAATTTGAAAGCCGTCGGAGAGGTTTTCATTGCTTTCGTTTTTCCCAAACATGCAAGTTCCTGCACTCTGCTCAATTTGACGAAAGCGGTCATTTGTTTCACTCCCCCAACATATTTATCTTTTTACCTCGAAGTTTCAGAGCTTCTAAGTCCTCTGTTTTGGTCAATTCGGTAATCGCTACTATAATACGCGTCGCATAATACCACCGGAATAAGATCCCGTTTCAGTTGACTTTTACGAAAGAAAGTAAATGATACCGCAATCTCATTCTAACCGCTGGTGCTACCGGAAAGGTACCGCTGCCGGAAGAGGTACCATTCTTCGTTTTGATGGTCTTCCGGGTTTTGCCGAGGTCTTCTTTGGTTACAATCTCTGAATGTTTCAACTACAACTGCGGCAGTCATCTTCAGTGACGTGGTCGAAGTATTCAACTGAACACGTTGACAGGTCAAGAAGGGTACTCCGATCACGCCACAGAAGATGACTGCCGCATAACCAAAGAAAACCACGGCGAAACCCGGAAGCCAATCAAAACACTGACGCCAGCTGTGAAAGACTACCTTCCTCTATGGTACCATTCTTCGTCTGACTTTTGTCCCTCGACTCGTCCAGCTTAAGAAGCTCTACCTGTAGCTAAACTACAACTACCACCGGCGTGACTTCAGGAATCATAAAATTACGCAAGCTCCACCTTCACGTCAATGTGAAGAACCATCGATGGGGACATCGTCACTTGTGAAGCGCGATGTCTATGGGATCGACAGAAAACTCAATCCACGAATATGAAAGGTAAACGAAGCTCTCAAGGCGGTATATTGCAAAAACATGTTTCTACCTAGACTTCTAAACGAGATTAGTTCCCTGTTTCTCGCCACCACTTTCATTGCAAGCAACAAGTTGAAACCAGAACCCAAAAATTATGCATTTATGTTCCAATACCAGAGAGCGCTGTTTCTAACCGCCATGGGTCAGTGGTACCAGACTAAACTTCGAATGCATTACCAGACTCAACTATCCTGCGAATAGAAAATGGGCTGTCTGGTGTTGAGATCATGAATGCTTTGCTTTTGGGCTCTGGTTTCTAGGGCATATTTCGTCAGGATTTTCTGCAGATATGTTCAGTATTGGTTACATAAATCTATTTTAACAATATTCTTTTCCGAATTTCATGAGGGAGATTATCTCTCTTGACACACATTCATGAATTTATAAACTACCACCCCAAACAAAAGTAGTAATTAATTTTCGTTTCATGATCATAGGAACATTCTAAAGACACTTATTAAGCGTATAAAGGAAAACAAATCTCAAATCATATATAGGTTTCTCTGAGATCCAAAACGACCATCAATTTGAGATCTTTTTTTACAGATTGACTGAGTTTATTTCAAAAACATTTTTTTCGTTGATAATCACGGTCCTTGGATATTATCTGTAATTGCTATAAAACTTGGAACCTGTGGATGTAAGTGCCGCTGGGGCATTTCCTTTTTACCGCTGTGCAATCCATTCATAAAAATGTACTGCTTAAGGTATCATTTCCTAAAAAAAATACGTAAAATGGTATAGCATGCGAGGAAGTAATGAATGTTTGAATATTCACGTTGTGATTCGGGTTGTAATTCAAATAACAAAGCGAATTTTAAATCTTAAACTAATAATGAATCATATATCGGATTTATCTTGACGTGCATCTGACATTGCACGCAATCTTTAGAAAATGAGAGTGCTCGCGAGTCGGAGAGCCTGTTTTCTTTAGCACTTCCATAACACTTACATTACATTATTCAGGTTCTGTTAGTATTGGGATCCAATAATTTCGTATTTTTATAGTCAGGGGGCGGGTTTTTAAAGAAATAGGAGAAAAATGATAAATCACTGAATGCCACAAAAAATTATGAAACTGTTATTGGAAAAACTTATTTACTTATCACAAAGCCATAGCAGATATGTCAACAAACTGATAGATATGTGTTACTACAAATTAACCGAAATGTAATTCTTCGTTATGTGTGATTGATGACATATGTGTGATTGATGACTTGTTTACTTTATGGTAATCCATAATCATTGAAATGAAATGAATAAAAAATACTATATAATACACTAAACCGGGTTTGACCCCATTATCAAGTATATATATACTATAGTTTATGCCGGTTTTTAATTCATTTCATTTAAGTGAATCTTCTTTGAAACTATCGAATTTGCCTCGATTTGTATACATTCATCTAAAAAACAAATATTTAGATAAATTTCAAAATTAAAAAAATGAAAATAATTTTGACTTTAGTAAACTCGGTTTAGTGAAAATCTGCCAACACTGACCATGGCGCTCCTCTCGTACGATTTCCTCTACATCTGCACTTTGCTTCTATTATGACATAACAGTTATTTATACGCACATAATCACAAATATCATAAACTGAATGATTTTCTTTATGTGCACCGTGATAACTTAACAAACTGAACGTTGTCAATTTGTTTGATTTCAATGTTTCTCTTGATTTTCAATAATTATTCTGCTATTTCGTACGCAGACAAATTTGACAAACAAAAAATCATGAATTTTGGTTGATTTGTTATACGAGTATATGCTGTCCTAACTGACACGGTTTTTTGACTTTATTTTATGTATAGAAGACATTGAAAAGTGCTAAAATATTCTTTCGTTGAACATTAGAGATTTCAGATGTTTTGTTTATCACATCCATAACACTTCAATGCATTATTCAGGTTCTCCTAATATTGAAAATCCAACAACTTTGTTTTTTCTTAGGTTTTATTTTAAAAAAATATATGATATGAGAAAAATGATGAGTCACTGAATAGCATAGGAAATTAGGGAATTCACTTATTAAAAAAACATAACAAATATGCCAACATACTGATAGTGTCATAGTGTCACCTCTAATTAACCTTACTGTAATTTTTATTACAATCATCAAAAAATTCACTCAATAAATGAAAATGAATTCGACTTCTTCAAATACTTTCAGTGAGAATCAGAAAATTCCAACAGATATACTTTTCATTCATAATATTTTATAAAATATATTCTCGTATGAGCATTTTGTCAAATTCACATGATTGTCTTCTGAAATGAACTTCTCTGATGGAGACTGAAAGAGTTTGGAAACATTTGAAATAAGTAGAAGAACTTCATTTGAAAAAGATGTGAAAACTAATAAATGTTCAGATTTTCGACTAATCTAGCCTACCACCTTCGGAAAATATATTAAAAAGAGTAGTATATCAACAAGGGGTTCAATATTTTGATAAAAATTGGTTAGTATTTGAATACAAATTAGGTTTCAAAGGAAAACATTCCACTGACACCGTACTCACGATAACAGAATAGAAGCGAAACATGGAATGGCAAAAATTGACAGTAGCAAAATTCCTCAACTTGAAGAAAGTTTTTGGAATAAAAGATAGGAAAATATGACTCAAAAAAGTGAAACAATATTCAATTAGAAGAAAAGTATTCAACAAATTATCTGAGTGAATGTGAACAAGAAACTAAAATTTTCAATAATAGTAAAACATGGTATTCGTGAAGGTACTATATTGGTCCCACTATTATTTCTCATATACATTAATTTCATTCAAAACGATTATATATGTCATTATATGATCATTTGCTCAAAATACACTACTATCTAGTTTGTTATGGAAATTTTGCCATTGTTATAAACAAAACGAACGTGGTTAAATGAACAAAGTGAAATTGAATGTTCAGAAAACACTATGGATGGTTATTATTATTAAATACGTAATATTTACATAATTACTCAGGTTACGCCACGCCAACCGATTTTTTGATTTTTCTGTCTGATCAATCCATAGATTGCTGAGGTAAGTGGTGTGATGACTGCTACTTTGGATCTTTCGAATTAAATTTCAGTTTTCAGTTCATTATCTACATCATAATTATTATTTTTTTTTTAATAAAACCGTTCAACATAATTATTTTCACTTATTTCATTTTCAAGTTTTCCGTTTCTAATTGTGTTCCTCAATTCTCCTCATTCTGTTTAGTTCATTTAGTGATTCAGTGTTACAAGGTAATATGTAATTTGCCACTTTGTAGCTGCGGCCATCTTGAATTTGCATTTTTTGCAAACTGTACTACTTTTCTGCTAGTCAAGTCCTGTCATTTGATACCCATATTGAGATAGTTGTGAGAAAATATGTAAGAAATCCGCTATTTTGTAACTGTGGCCATTTTAAATTTGCATCTTTTTCAAAGTGTCCTACTAATCTATTAGACAAGCCCTGTCATTTGATACCCATTATGAGGTAGTTGTCAAAAAATATGTAATCCGCCATTTTGTAGCTGCAGCCATCTTGAATTTGAATCTTTTTCAAAGTGTACTACTGTTCCACTAGTCAAGCCGTCATTTGATACCCATATTGAGGTAGTTGTCAAAAAATATGTAATTCGTTATTTTGTAGCTGCGGCCATCTTAGATATACAATGAACAGAAGGTATTAAATTGTATTGTGATTAAAACTAAATATGTGTACTAAATATCAGATCAATCTGTCATTAGGAAAAGGGTTAAACCGTTCAATTAATAAACATTATTATACGAGTAGTTCTTCGATCTGAATATTGCAAAGATATTGAAATCATGGAGCGAGAATTCTTTTAACGTGTAACCAATACATGCATGCTACGTTATTGGTTATCTGTGGAAAACATATTGCTTCACTAATTTATAAAATGATGAATGAGCTTTTACCAAAATAATTTGATAATCACCATAGTACATCATCGTCAAATATGTGAAAACTTTACAATCAAAACATTCACGTTCTTAGAATGTGACTGTACCAATAAAGATGTTGTACATTTTTCTTTAAGAGAAATTTCACCCAATACTGTGAGGAGAAAACAAATATAAACAACTTTTATATTATCTGATGAAAAAACTTTGTTTATGATACTGTTCCGTCTTCACCAGTTTTCTTTTTTTTATTTTAGTTCTTATTTGTATTTGTCTACTGATGATTTTTACTCAATTTGCAAAATTTGTATCAATCGCGAAATTTGGCTGTTTCCTATTCTAATTAAATACATGGAGCGCTCCTCGTATCAATATATTTGGTCGGTCGTTGAAAGAGCAGCAGAACAACAGGGATTCGATATATAGACTCGCTACAGAAAGCATCTCAGGTGATTCGACAAACTACTCAATAAATTAAGAAAGTTGCTGGCCAGCTAGTGTTGTGTGATCCAACGGGTTCTTACGATTATTCTCCTGGAACCCGAAGTCTCTCTACAAGCCGATACTAGAGCCGACATACACTCAGGTGTGAACCACATCCACGTAATCTCTCTCGCTCTTTTTTTGTGTCCTGAACAAAATTCTACCGGGAACTTCCTCAAATCATACAATCCTATGTTACAATACAGTCCAGTTATCTAGCGAAGCTACATGTTTTTGGTCCATCGACCACGGATATTCTTTTGTGATTTGAAAAAGTGCTCCAGGAATTTTGAAATATATTTTAAATATATTATAGACAAGTACTTAGTTTTATTCTGATGACTATTTCGTATTGAAATGTGACAACCCTCGCTATCTATATTTTCTATAAAATAATACGTATTATTATTATTGCTTCTCGTACCTCAAATCTCATATTTTTTGCCTCTTATTCATGATCATATCATATACCTGAAGTTACTTAGTTATTGAACAGCGCTTTTGAGTTTTGTTATATTCGTATTTAGTTCGTTTGATTCACTATTACTTCCAATAAAAAACAATTCATTCCTTATCGACGATTTGTTTCTTGAACGTTTTTTGTCTGGGTTTGCTGGAAACTTTTTTATTGGTTCATAAATCGTTAAATATACCTGGAGTGCACATTATTTAGTAGACTTATAAAAATGGAAATTTTATGTATTTTCAATATCTGGTGTTTTCATATTTTGAAAATAAATAAGTATATATACGGGGTGCTCTCGAATATACAAAACTCTCTCACAAACTAGTGGAAATTCTTTATATTCTCACATCGATCAATTCTCAATCATGGCTAATAAAATTAAACAGTATAAAGAACTACGCCAAATATGTATGGACCGCATGGCCTATTTGTGTGCAATTACTAATTCGGCTAAAACTTGACATTCACCTGTGACATTCACTCCCAATTTAAAGCCAGCTCATTCAGAGTCTATTTATCAGGATTTTGAAAATCATAATCCTATCTTCATTCCGCTTATGATTACCGCTGAAACTTATAATGATAATGAACATAAAGCGTTATTGCAGGCATTCTATCATGATTATTATGAGGCAAAATCCATTCATAATGAATTATTTAGTGTCGAAAATCTTGCTCATAATGTAATAGCTAACAACAGTTATGTTAAGTTACCAAAAATTGAACTAGTGAAATTTGATGGAAGCCTCAAACAGTGGAAAACCTTCATAGACATGTTTAACAGTTTTTCATGAAAATCAGTCCCTAAAAACATTGAAAAATTCAATTATCTTGTCACATCATTATCTGGTCCACCACTCGCTCTTGTGAAATGTAACCCTATCAGTGATCCGAATTATATTGTTGCATACAACTCGTTACTCAATCGATATGAGAATAAAAGACTTTTAGCCACAGCTCACTAGCAGGAATTAGGAAATGCTCAAAAAATTATCGACTTCCTATAACCGACTTCCTATAACCTTAGGAATTTGTTGGACACATACACGGAAAATCTCGCCGCTATGGAAAGCTTGAACTTTCCATCAGATCAATGGAGTTCCCTTCTCTTCAATATGTTGCTTAGACGACTCGATTCAGATACGGTCTCGAGGTTTGAGATGAATTATGGATAGAACGATATCCTCAACTTTGGTGTTCTTAAGGATTTCGTATTGAATCATTGTTGTGCTTTGTATTGAGCCGCTGATTGCTTCCCAAAAAGACCATCAAAAGCCGAGGTGAAAGTTCGTAATTCTACTCAGTCATTTTCATCTTCGAACTTTGTTCTAAATCGTTCTTCGTTTCATATCCAAAACAAAATTATTTGTTCCCTGTGTGCTGGTGAACATGTTATCTATAGATGTCCTCAATTTTTGGCACAATCTCCACGTGAGTGGTATAATGTCGTCAAAAATCATAAGTGATGCGTGCATTGTTTAGACTCAATGCATGCTGTCAGAGATTGTGGTTCGAAAACTCAATGTCTCACATGTGGTCAACATCATCATACTTTATTATATTTTGACAAAACTCCTATGCATCAGCGCTCCTCCCAAGGTCGAACTCCTCACTCTTTGACAAAAAACGATGAGTCCAAAACCACCGACAGCTGGAACCGTTTCGTCTAGCAATCGTCAACGGATACCCGCAAATGATTCTTCCGGTGCTAATAAATCATACTAACTCTCAAAATTATTTTGTTCTACCATTCACTCAATCTGTCTCTGGAGATCCTCGTACATCATTTCAAGAAAATATAAATTCCCATCATTGTTTCTCATCCTCAAATTCTATTGTACTCTTGGCCACTGCTTATATAGAAGTTCTTGATGCTTCTGGCAACTACCAGAAGGTCATATCACTACTTGACTGTGGTTCACAAATAAGTATTATTAGTGAATCGTGTTGTGATCGTTTAGGATTACGATTTGATAATATAACTCTCTCTCTACAGGGAGTTCGCTCTATGAATTCTACTACTACTAAAGCAGTCTCTTCACAAATACGATTTTGCTACAACCCTGAACCAACTCTTCAACTCAAGGTCGTCGTTCTATCGAAGGTCTGTAACTATATGCCAAGTCAATCTATTGAGATACGTTCTTGATCTCATATCTATGGTTGAAAACTCGCTGATCTTCATTTTAACTTGCCTGCGGAAATTGAAATTTTTCTTGGTGCAGATATTTTCTCTCTTGCTTTGAAAGCAGGAAGAGTGGTTAGCAACTCGAACGAATCTTTAGCTATTAACACTGTGTTCGGTTGGGTCTTAATGGGTACGGTTCGAAGTACTACCACTCCATCTCCTCTCAGCTCACTGCATTGCTCTTGTGAACCTCCTCTTGACCATACTTTCGAACGCTTCTGGAAATTGAAGATATGCCTAGAACATGTAAGGACAACCCGGAGGATGAAATTGCTGAAACTCTCTTTAGCGCTTCTGTCTCTAGAAATGCTGCAGGGCGATTCATCTTTTCTCTATCTTTTCGTTCTTTGGAACCCTCATTTCTCAACTCTCGCGACATATCTTTGAGGAGATTCATCTCTCTTGAACGTCGATTACGTCTCAATTCATCTTTATATAAACAATATTGTGATTTCATGGCCGACTACTTGGCACAAGATCACATGTCTCTCATTAAACAACCAGCAATCGAATCTGGATCGTACTATATCCCACATCATTGCATTATTCGACCGGAAAGTGTTAGTACTAAACTCCGGCTTGTATTTGACGCTTCGGCAAAAACCTCTGAAGAAATCCCTCTGAATGATATGTTACTCACCGGCCCTAAACTTCAGAATGACCTTGTTACTATCTTGCTAAAGTTTCGTATAAACGCGGTAGCGTTGATAAATGATATTCGCCAAATATATCGGCAAATTTTAGTCGCTGATGATCACAGGCGTTATCAACGAATTCTTTGGAGTTTTTCTTGTGATCAACCTATTCAGAAATATGAGCTGAATACTTTGACTTATGGTGTTTCTTCAGCACCATTCCTCGCAATTCGAATGTTATTGAAACTCGCAGAAATTGAAGGCTCTAATTTTCCTATGCCAGTTGAAGCTTTGAGAGCTTGTTCATATGTTGATGACATGGTAACAAGTTGTGTGACTCTCGAATCTGCTCAAGCTCTCAAATCACAACAAATTGCTCTACTCAAATTAGGAGGGTTCGAGTTGCCTAAATGGAGAAGTAACGAATCGAAATTGCTTTCTTCTGAGTGTGAAATTAGTTCAAAATCTCTTGACCTGGATGAATGTTCCACAACAAAGGTTCTCGGTCTCCAGTGGAATTCTTTCCAGGATATATTTTCATTGAGCATTTCTGCCCATAACACACAATGTTCTAGGAGGAATATACTTTCAGACTTGGCTCGTATATTTGATCCACTAGGATTTCTGAGTCCTCTGACTTTATTCGCCAAAAGACTCATTCAACAGTTGTGGACATGTGGTATCGGCTGGGATGATCAGTTACCCCAAAATATCCATAATGCTTGGACTGCTTTCAAATCCGACCTAACTGCCATCTCGGAAATCAGTGTTCCTCGGTACCTATTTCACTCATCAGTTACCAATTGCACCTTATATGGATTTTTTGATGCCTGTGAGAAAGGATATTCAGTAGTGATATATTCTAGAACTGAGGTAGTGAGTTTATGCTCGCTTGGTTTGTGCTAAAGCTTAAGTATCTCCCCTCAAAACTATCTCGATTTCAAGGTTAGAACTGTGTGGAGCTGTACTTCTTTCTGCTTTTGCTAAATCCTCTTTTGATCAAAAAGTTCCTATCGACAAGATTGTAGCTTGGTCAGACTCTTCTACGGGTCTGAATTGGATTCGTTCGCCTTCTCATAGATGGCAAACCTTCGTAAGCAATCATGTCAGCCATATTCAAGAACGACTTTCGCCAGATGTGTGGTATTATGTGCCCTCTAAGTATAACCCAGCGGATTGTTCTTCAAGGGGTTAACTTCCTTCCCAGCTTCTCAATCACTCGTTATGGTGGGAGTGTCCACGGTGGCTATCACAATCATCTGAATTTTGGCCTTCTGCCTACAATCAACTTCCATCACGCTCTGAAGCTATCTACGAAGAAAAGAAGATTTCTCTCCTAGTCCAAACTGAGAACAACTTCCTAAATGCTTTGTTAGGAAATTATTTTTCGGTCCCTAGAATTCAACGTGTTCTTTCTTATGTCCTTTGCTTCATACATAACGCTTGATTAACTGAAACTCAACGCTCTATTTCTCATCTCACCTAGATTGAAACGCATCAATCTTTAAAGAAAAGAGAATTAATTAAAACTTTCTATGTTCTAACCACTTTTATTTGTAACTAACGTTACAGCTGTTTCGTCCTATAAGGACATTTTCAAACTTATACATTAAACTTATGAAAGTTTAATTTTGTAAACTTGTGAAAACTTATGAAAGTTTATATAAGTAAGTTCAATGTATAGGTTTGAAAATGTCCTTATAGGATGTATAAGTTTGAAAATGTCCATATAGGATGAAACTGCAGTAACGTTAGTAACAAATAAAAATGGTAAAAAAAATAGAAAATTTCAATTCTCTTTTCTTCATTATGATTTCCTACCACGTAGTAAAGGCTACATCCATCAGTTCATCAGTCCCTGCTTAGAATAGTGAAATATGTTCAATCCCAAGTGTTTTTTAAAGAATTTTCGAATTTGGCGAACAACGCACTTTTGTAAGTCATTCCGCAACCTAAATCTCTTTGTTGATAAAGATAGTCTCATGAGGGTAGGCGGTCGACTCATTCACTCTGGTATCATCTACGATAAAAACACCCAATTCTTCTGCATCGTCGGTATCGACTCATAAAACAGGTCTAATAATTTAAAATACTCATAAACAATATCTACATCCTGGTATGCAGATCCTTTACTTACTCCTTCTTCAAAAATTCATCGATGTCTCACTAAGTGCCTCATTTGTTGGCGAACACATCCCAAGGAAACTTAATCTCCCATGGGTAATCTACCTCTTCTCAGGGTGTCTAAACTCAAACCCTTATCTTGCGTGGGTATAGATTATGGAGGTCCATATACGATATCTTTGGGAAGATATCGAGGGGCTAAAATTCATAAGGCCTATATCTGTTTATTTGTGTGGTTTTAAACTGAAGCACTGCACATTGACTTGGTGTCTGATGTTTCCACCGATACATTTATAGCAGCCTCGAAACGATTCATGTCCCGTCGCTGTCGAGTGTCACATATATTTATTGACAATGCGACAAATTTTGTCGATGCTTCTAGGATTTTCATGGATCCCATGAAAGTTGCGACACAAGGAGAGTCAATTGAATGGAAATTTATTCCACGATCTAGTCCGCACTTCGGAGGGTTATGGGAAGCTGAGATTGAATTGGTAAAATCCCACCTTTGTAGAATTCTCGGCGACCAAATACTCACTTCTAAGGAATTCAACACATTACTGATTCAAATAGAAGCTATTTTAAATTCAAGACCACTGTGTCCTACCAGCTCCGATCCCAACGATTTTCTAGCTCTCACCCCAGGTCACTTCTTGACCTTGGAGCCGTTAAATTCTCCTCCTGACGATGACATATCACAATTAGCTCTGAACCGTTTGTCTCGTTGCCAATTAATTGAAGACTTTTGGTCTTGATGGAGTGGAGAGTATCTTCATACTCCATATCAGCGAGGAAACTGGACAGAACCATCTGCAAATATTGAGCTCGGGTCAATGGCTCTAATTAAAAATGATGCTATGCCTCCTTTGCGTTGACAACTAGGACGTGTCATTGATACCCATCCGGGCTCTTACGGTATGGGGCGGGTTGTCACCCTTCGTACTACTCAAGGTACATTTAAGCGTCCAGTGGTAATGATTTGCCCTTTGCCTCTATATACCTCAGATTAAGATGCCTATACATTTTGGTGAGCGGTTATGTTCTGTCTTCACCAGTTTTTTTTTATTTTTTATTTTCATTTTTCTCTGTGTGTATTTGTCTATTGATGATTTCCACCCAATTTGCAAAATTTGTATTCAACGCAAAATTCGGCTGTGTTTCCTATTTTGATTAAATATATGTAGCGCTCCTCTTATCAATATATATTTGGTCGGTCGCTGAAACAGCAGCAGAACAACAGGGATTCGATATATAGACTCGCTCCAGAAAGCATATCAGGTGATTCGACAACCTACTCAATGAATTAAGGAAAATGCTGGCCAGCTAGTGTTGTGTGATCTAACGGGTCCTTACGGTCATCTTCTTGAAACGAGAAGCTTCCCTACAAGCCGCTATCAGAGCCAACATACACTCAGGTGAGAACCACAGCCACGTTATCTCTCTCGCTCTTTTTTTGTGTCCTGAACAAAATTCTATTGGGAACTTCTTCAAATCAAACAACCCTATATTATACTACAGCCCACTTACCATTCCTAAGGAATACCACAGTTTTAACAATAATTCAAAATCATGTTCGAATGAGAAATACAAATCACCAGAACCAGACGATAAAGAAATTAGTGATTAAGAATCGTTATAATGATAAAAATGGTCAAAACTGGTTTAACACCAATTTTTTTCAATATTTTATTGCAGAAATATTTTTATTAAAATATATCCCTACTATTATTTAATTTGTCAAAGAGTACGAATACAAAACAGCAAAAGTGCCTTCTGCTTTCTCTCTTTCAGAGTCAAATCCTGTATGAGTATACAACATAGGGCCTAGCTATAACCTAAGTTCTCTACGCAAAAATTTTGTTTCAATATATGCTGTATCTATAGAAATTCATCAAATAGAAAACTCATAGTTGATTTGGAATGATTCAGAATGATTTGGGTCCATTTCATTATTGAATTTCATATTGAATACTACATCAAAAAAAAAGTATACCACCCAAAATATACTATTATAATAGTATTGATGGCATTAATGCAAACCACTCTGTTGAAATCTGTTTTTCCGTTAACCAGCTGTCACTCTTCTACGATCGAGAACTCAAAAGGTGAAACTTGAGCGAGCTAAAGACTAACGAGGCCTTACCTTTCAATGTGTGATTCATAACACCCTTGATAAATATATACGTTGTGATCCTCCAATGTATTTTGATCAGACATGAACTGTATTCCCAACATCAAACATTTCTCAAAAAAAAAAACTGCTCTTGAAATCTGAATATAACAAACCCCTTTTCAAATTCACTTCATTATTCTGAAGCAGTGAATTACTCTGTATTTTTGTAAAGTTTTCCATGGGGAAAAATAATTTACATGCTCGTGAACTCTTAAATGGAGGCGGGTGTGGGTCCGTTATACCTTGCAATAGATTTAAATAACTGATGTGACCATAAAGTAAGCTAAGACGCCAGACCTGCTGGGTCGAGAAATGGAAATCTAACATAACAAATATACATACAACAACAGTTAATTATTTAATGACAAAACTGTCTCTGAAGAGGGCCGAGGTTGGAGTTACACATTCAATTTGAAATTCTCACAAAACTACTGCGGAGTAGATAGTTTCAATATTAATTGAATCAATAATAACAAAATCAAATG
>WOGO01002044.1:0-16635 GCA_015342085.1 Leptinotarsa defecta | reverse complement strand
TGATGTTGTACTTGGAACCAATTCTTCTTATCCTCTCCGATAATCCTCTGATGTAGGGAAGTGCAAGCACTGGTTGTGACGGCTTCTTTTCCTTGCGCGGCTCCTGCTGTGTGCAAAATTTTGTGCAAATTTTGTGCAAAATTTTGTTCCTATTCCTAATACATATATCTAGTTGTCATCAAAAGTATGGTAATATAATATATAACAGCAATATCATCAATTCAATTCAATGAACGATTTGGAGTGAACTCACTGTGCTCAGAGTGGAATCGCAACATGATTGATGACAAGCCTCAAAAATCGAGACTTGTGCTTTATGAGGAATCACAAACTATCACTTCCAAAGGTGCAATTCCTAGCACTAGTTGAATGATACGCAGTAAACTTCGATCATCCAACAGTTGGGATTGAACCACTGCTCACATAGCAGTTGAATGAATGAGAGAACGAACAATGCTAACCAGTGGCTGACATGCCCTTTATTTATGAATTAACAAATAGAAAAGCGTAAAATGCACGGATAATTCACTGAGACAGATATCTCAACAGAATAACTCCATGTGCTGAAACATTTAGAACGCTACATGCAAGTTTATATGAAACTGGGATTTTTAATGAAAATGCAAGTGGTGGAAGACCGGAAACTATAACAATGCTTGAGCTAGATAGTTGGACAGTTCTGAAAAGAAACCTATTTCACATACATCTTTCAAATAGTACCAAGAAGATTGCAATTCAGCTGAAATTCAGCCCAAAAACCGCATTGGACAGTTCTAAAAAGAAACTTTTTATACCCATATCACATACAGCGGATCCAAGCTATACTGCCTCGGGATTTCCACCTCAGATTATTGTTTTGCAGGTGGTTGATTCATACGATATCACACAAAAATAATGTTTTGTCAAATTTGTCATTTCCGGACGAAGCAAATTTTTCACAAGATTCTATTATGAACTTTCACAGTGATCACTTTCAGTCGAAAATCAACACGTTATTAGAGACGGTGGGGTAAGATGGCGATGTTGATATGCCAGATATCAGCCTCTTCTGGAAGAACATTCTGAACCTCGACACCCAAACAAGCCAGTTCATGTTTCCTCAGGGGCCTAATTCGGTATTGGGCCTGTGAGTCATGATTGTCTTCAGTGGTGTTAAGACACTAGTCTCCTCTTGAAACGCATCAAAGGCTGGTAGAACTGCCACTCACACCACTTCGTTAGCAGTTTGTACAGTCTAATGCCGAAGATACATGTTCCCTTGATATTTGGTCGGATAGAGCGGCATGTTACGGATATGTTTCATACCAGAGAACATGCTTTCATGCCTTATACCATATCGGGCATGCTAGAACCAGAACTACAACTTGGTAATCTAATGTATTTTTGGGTTACTTCTTATTATGTAATTCAATGATATATCTCTCATTCGTCCTTTATAAGTCATTCAGGCTGAAGTGCAATGCACAGGGGAAATCAGTTTAGGAACCCAAAGAAATGAGACGACCAATATTTTCATAGACAGCCAGACTGGACTGACGAACCCAAAAGTAATTTTAGGACTGGTTTGAGAATGTCGTGAAAAAATTAGGAATCTTGCGGATAGGAATATATCTTTGATATGGAACCAGACTGATGAGTGAGTCTGTAAGAAACAAGAAGGGTACTGGGAATAAACACCCGGGAATACACCCTGAAAAACCCCAATGAAGAATGAAGGAACTCCTCGAGAAGAGAATTGAGGGACAGAGATCATCTCAGAACTGTTACAGGGCCACCTGAACATGAACATTCAATTCATGTCTGGAAAATACGACATAAATCCATCAAGGGATCTGTAGGAACTGATACAGATTGCTGAAATGGATGTCACGTTTTTCATGATGGGAGATGAGCGCAATAAGCCTCAAATAGCAGAAACCCAAAAATCGAAGTAGCCACATTGAAAATCCTTGTGATCCCATTTTGAATATGACTGGAGGCCATGCTAACTACACAAGTTTAGGCTTCGGTATCAAGCCCATTGGAATCATCAAATATAAAAGTTTCACTGCTGAGACGATCAATTTGAAAAATAATTCATAGAGTTTTCGAGTGGGGAAATCCATATAATGGATGTATGTCGCTTATATCTGGCAGAATGATTATTACGGTTCACTCAGTTCGAATAGGATCAATTAACTAGTTCATCATCTGTGGAAAAGTTAGTAAACTACGCTGGAATATCCCATATTTCAAAGTCACCCCTTGGGTATGTATAAATGTATTTCCTATATGGAGCGGCGCGTTATTGTTAACCACCTCCGTTCTACACCGCTAGACCGGAACTGTATCGGCAGAGCATGAACCTGTCACGAAATACAAGGACTGAGGTACGCGCCATATCTGATTTATTCATTCCCCGAGTCAAAAATCTGGAACACAGCGCCATCCGTGCTCATGAGCGATGATCCGATGAAATATTTAATTAAAGACATGGTCTATCGCTTGGGAAATTATTGATGAAATTCAAAATCAATAGTTGTTTCGGCTACAGTGAATTAGAATGAAACATGGACTGGTTTACGTTTCGAAATTGTTTCTGCTGTGACGTACATATTGAAAAATTGTTTATTTTTCAATTTAATTTAATTATTTAATTTCAAGATTGGAAGATTCCAATCTCCACAGTTTCTTTCATAAAAAAGACTGCTATGCAAATTACAGTTCATGTATTATTCAATATGGCAAGTTGAAGTTATGAGAAAAATAAACTCTGTTGGATATAAAAACAGAATGATTTGTTGCATGCAATACTCCATCAAATTATCACAACAGATAACCTCAAATAATAAAGTCATTTCTGGATACAAAGTTCACCATCTGAATTTAGGTTCTCAATTTCTACTACACGTCGTACAACTTTGTTCCGTGAATGATTCATTCACACCATACTATGGTTATTTACAATGATTTTTTCAGCTGTTTACACTGTTTTCCATCAATATATGAGATTCGAATTGTTGTTTATATCTTGCATTATTCGCTTGAACTGTTCATTACATGTGATACAATCAGTTGTGTTATGAAGGACAATTTTTTACTGTGTAACTGATATCATTGTGTTGACAATGAAGCAGCCCTCATTTTGATATATCCACTCATTGAAGAGGTGAGCGTAGATAACCAATACCGACTCACTTGTATATGTACGCCAAACCATCAATTACGCCTGAAAAGAAGTAATCAATCCAACGATTTTATATCTATAGGATCCATACTTTACGATAAATGTAAACTTAAGAGTAACAAATGGTTGTACTGATAAAAAGTCATTTTATAAATTTTTATCCATAATTGTCATTCCAGATTTTTTTCAACCAACCCACTTGCGGTTTATTTTCCAATATACTGAATTCAGTATGAAGGTTTTTCCTAAATCAGATCTTGTCCATTATAACCTTTGCCAACACATAAATTTCGTTATCACAGCTGTCATTAACAGCAGGCATATCATCAGTTGGACAACACCACATTTCTCCTGGCCTCTCGGACCTCTAACCTCATTTTCCAAGAATCCATCAGCATGTTTAGCAGGTGATTATCCATATAGACCCATGTCCAATGTTCAAAGCGTCCCTCCCATGTTTCCAGATGATGAAGGCATCATACACGTAACATAGCCACAGGATCGGTTTTGATTCGAAGGTGTTAATTGCTTCTTCTTCAAAACGTTCCATGAATTAATTGGTTATCACTGTTCTAAGTGGAGTTCATATGGCCACGCCATCTAGTTGTTCATGGAAGTTTCCCCTCCATTGAAAGTAACTCCCCCTGAGACATGATCTGAAGAGTCCGATGATGTCACTCGGAAACAAGTAGGCTAGCCTTCTCAGAGAGTCTTTCGATGGAAAATTGGTAAATAAGAACACAACATGGAAGCTAATCAGAATATTCGTCGGCTCTAGAGTTAAGTATCCAGTTTCATCAACGAAGTCTGTCCAATCATTGACGTAGTCCCGTTTATGTCTACTTTTGAGTACGATATGCCATCAATTTTGTACCAGTCTACAGGTTTCATTCGGTTGCCACGCTCTAGGTGTGATTTCAGCAAGGCATTGTCCGTATTCGCTATCTGACCCGTGTATGGTGAATTCGTTCACGGTGGAAGGCTCTTTCACTTATCGAATAAATTTGATTTGCCTGAGCTGATTTGAAAGGCCGTTTCAGTTTCAAAAAAGTTGGTATGACGTTGCAGTCCCGACAGCAGCATAGAAATGTAAATGTCTTCAGTAAATGTGCTTTACGTTCCTACCTTTATCAAGTTGGTTATATAGCCTCCATATTCCCTCCCCGTAGAAATGTTTGAAAAAATTGTTGAGGCTTTTGCGGCGAAACCGCAGAGCTCTTACTTCTGGAAGCACTTAGTCTACACCAGTTGGTCTGGTGAGGTATTATGTAATTTAGTGAACACTTCATATGTTCAGCCTTGAAAATTATCGTTAAACCTGAAAATTTCTATTGGTGATTCCATAGAATGTATTCATCACTTTAAGAAGTGCTCTTTGTTTTCAATTTTGTCGTCATTAGTCATTCAATAGTGATTCCTTTGTTGAAGAACTCTCAGTTATCGTCGTCTTTTCTGAAATGTAAAAAGAGCACCAATCTGAAAAGTTGTTACTCTTGTCCACAGAGTAGAATGAAGTTATCTTCCATCCCCCAGCGAATTATGAAAAAGTGAAACCCAAAGCTCCGTCTGGAGCGAACAACCCTTCAGTGAGTAGTCCCTCCGAAAGTCATAACTCCTAAGAACCTGTCAACACTTTCCGCTGAAAACTTTTAAATTAAGTTTGCGCTGATATCTGAGTGACGCTCTCGCCGTATTTAACAATTAAAACATCTCATTCCCCTACCGGGGAGAGAGAGAGGTGTGGTCTCCCGATTAATTAATGTGAAGCATCCCCCGGGACAAAGAGTTGACATCCCGTTGTTGGAACATAAAAACGGGAGCACATACCGTGTAGAATGCTTCAGCTGCGTTTTGAATAATATTACCGACAAGGATATGGCACATCATATGATATTACCCGTCAAAAAACATTTGCGCAACGAGCGTGATATTGTTTTCCATTGTATGAACAGGACCGGTTCATATGATGATTTGGAAGTTTGGTTATTTGAAAGATTAGATTTTTTCAAGAACAGAGCACAATCAATACAGGAGAATCTTTAAGCCTCTCTGAGAGCGAAAGTAGGGATTTACGTTGGATTTGATTCGCTGGAGATCAAATTCATTTGGAAAAACGTTCTCAAGAAGAGTATTCCACATAATCGCTATTCTCCAAATGAAAGTGTTTTTGAACAGTGAAGTTCGAGGTGTACTGAGTTGAACCCCACAACGATGAGCAGCCACAGTCCGTCGTGTGTTTTTGGTATGTACCGCTCTTGGTGGAATCTGAATTGCCAAGTCACTTAAACACATCTCGTGAAAGTATCTATAAAAAAGAAACAAATCTCCTACATTTCCTTCGATGCTCCATACTATTTCGGGCATTGAATCGAACCTGTCTACTCTCATCGCAATTCAAAATCACCGCTAGATCCTCATTAAGGTATGCAACATTCTGCTGCCGCTGAAGATATGCAATTGCAGCTGATTTCCTGGAATTCAAATGGAATGACGAGACAAGTGTGCTGCCGTCAGCAAAGCAATATATTGGATTTTTGTTTCTTTTCGATACATTTTAGATATACAATAAAAAGAGATTTGGTGACAATATGCATCCTTGGGGAACACCAGCATTGATGGTAAAAGTATTCAAGAGATAGTCATCGACGGCCAATTGCAAGTAAAGTTCTTTCAGCAAGCTGACAAGCCATACACATAAGTACACTGAATGGAACAGCAAATGGCCCAACCTGACAGTATATAATGGATAGAAACAGCCAAAAAAAGGATTTGAATAATTTCTTGGTTCACAGAAGAGTGTCATCATGAAAATGAACGAACTACTCCAAATAATACAGATAACATAATTATCACCATTAGATACGATTAGTCATAGGATTGACAGAAAACGTAAATCTCATTTATCAGCGATGATGGAGTGTCTTAACGATAGTATGTTATCTCAATCAAGGACCTGCGAGGAAAATTCAATCACCCCAGAAATAAAACTGCATTTGAAATTATTACAAGAAAACTATCAAAACTAGAAAATGATCTACTGTTCCTTTTAAAGAAGCGTTACAATCCAAATTTAGAAATTAACAACATCAGAGAATCGATTAGCAACAAAAAAATAAACAATTCTAATGTGTAGGATATTTGATGATACTCACTTAATCTTGAAGATAATTCAAATTGAAAGGAAGAATAAGGAATTGTACATTGAATACGATGGCAAATTACTATCGAAAGTCATATCACAATACCACAAAGATTTGTCGATGAATTTCTATTTTTCAACAAAAACAATGTTATTGAGCGAAACCATAAGGGCTGGTTGCTTCATTTGTATTACTCCAAATCAATAAAGGTCGAGTTCCAAAAATGACATTCATTTCAGAAAATGTTTCGTTATTATAC
The DNA here is from genome assembly GCA_015342085.1 of Leptinotarsa defecta. Classification (NCBI taxonomy): domain Eukaryota; kingdom Metazoa; phylum Arthropoda; class Insecta; order Coleoptera; family Chrysomelidae; genus Leptinotarsa; species Leptinotarsa defecta. Next base: position 10,070 of record WOGO01002044.1, on the reverse strand, counting down.
TACCAAATATGTGTGATTGATGACTTGTTTACTTTATGGTTATTTATGATCACTCAAATGGGATGAATAAAACACTTTTGTCTAAATGCCACTTGTAGATTTCATTTATACTACCGGTTTCGGATTTGACCCTGTTATCAAGAATAAAAGATGGTATCTTGGTTCGCCCAACTACCTGTCTCTCAAATACCTGTCCTTGCAGCATACCTGAAAACTCTAATATGACCGATATTTCAAACTTCAAATTTCAGTTTTTTACATGATATTGGGGTCAAACCTAAAACCGGTTGGATAAATAAAATAAACCACTGGTATTTAGACAAAAGTGTTTTTTATTCATTCCATTTGAGATATACTACCATGTCCTCTTTCTTTGAGTGGATCAATGATTTGACAATTGCAGTGGTACCTTCAGTTCTGACTCAGGTACAAAAATGTAGACTTTTTTTTGACGCTCACAAAATATGATTATCACTACTTCACTTTGTATACCAATTAATGCATAATGATCACAACTGATTTGAAAAATTTAATTGAGTGCTAAAGATTCCAAAATTCATCAATTTGAACATTGAATTGAAAATTATTCCAGCTTCATACAGAGAGAGGGAACTTGTTACGATGGAAATCCTGAATAATTTCTCACCGGAAGCTACCGCCTCAACCGGCCCTGCATTTGTGATATAGAATATTCGTCCTTCCATAGCTGCAGCCGACATAACATGGACGTATTCTTGTTTGAGTGAACTTTTGACTTTTCATAAATATGTAGAAGATACTGAATTAGAATTGTACATTGAATATGATTATGAACTATTTTCATTCTGAAGCAACGAACCGATTTGTGGTTATACGAATATACAGGTTGTTTCACAGTGATGAGGGTTTTGTTCAGCAATGGTTACGTTTCGATAAAATGAAAGTATGGAGAACTAATTGAAAATGAATATTTTTTGAATTATTATTCATTCATCTGCTCTAAATTTCCAGAACTCTCTAAGGCTGGTAACATACTTCGAGATTTCATAGCGGTTTTTTTCCAGCGCGGTTTCCGAGCGGGTTTTCAGTTTTATGCCAACCCTTGCATTTAAATAGAAGATGCCGACTGGTCTCCGTATTCCGAGCGAAAATCGGAGGGCAAGGGCGACCAAGTAGAGAATCCAGACGAAAGAATGGGACTCGATGGTATTGGCTATTTCCGAGTGAAAACTTTATTTCGTAACGTTAACAATCACTATCATTCATAGAAAAGAAGCAAGCATGTACTACAAGTGTGTATTTTGACAAGGTGACATTGTCAGTTACTCACTGTACCGATTTTCATCCAGAAATTTCCGCTGAGAAACCGCACTGGGAAAAACCGCTCGGAAATCGCGGATTCATTAATTTGGTATTAAAGCCCACCCTTGTCTTGGTCGAAGCAACAATAAACAGAAAATCAAATTTGATAATAGATGATAAAACATGTTTCAAAGTTGTAATGAATGTGAGAGAAAAATTCCCAAACGAATTCGAAATATTAAGGCGATATTGAAATATATACTTGATATATTTGTACCTATGATACAGTCTGTAGACTTATTTTGATTTGACTAATGATAACACTGAATATTGAGTGACACTAGCCTAATTGAAGACTAGAATCACTTCAAATTGAATAAATCTTTTGTGTTCTTCCACAAATTTCAATAAAGTTACTCACCACTATATGTATAATTCAAGCGAACAGAGAGAAATTATACCCTTCAAGTTCAGCTACACATTAATATTAAACAGCTGCCTGCTTGTATATTACTATTACTGAATAACTTTTCAACTGAAATAACCGTTTATTTTCAGTTACATCTGAGTTTCGCCAGAGTCAATAAAAAACTCCAGGTAATCGTGTTTTAAAATTGACGAAAGCGAAAAACACAATTTATCAACTACTATGAAATATTGTCATGAATGAAAATGATTTCATCAAATGAACTTTTATCATTACTCATATTGTCGTTGAAATTGTGACGCTGAGGTGTGTTGAAAAACCATTTTGGAACGTAAAAAATGTCCTAGTATGCATAAAACCTGCACGTCGTCTTGATTTCAATCAGGTTGGAGCCTGGCTCCCTTACCCTTAAAAGAATCATATTATTAAACTTACCATTCGTTAGGAGATTCTGTAATGTTCCGAGTATCGCCTTCTGCTTGTTTCATCAAATTCTTTATAATAACTGTCAAAAGCAATTATATATGCTCAGGCTTTGCCAAACGAAGATTGAACACCTGGATAGCAAGAAGACTTCTGGCAGAATCTTCCAGGATTGGCTCACTTCAAGGCATTTATTCACCCTTCAAAGCTTGATAACAAACAGTTGTTGAACTACAGTAGGAATGAACGGTGATATCTGAGAGGCCTTTTTACAGGTCACTATCATTTGAATCATCATATGCAGTGTCTCGGACTGTCAGAGTCGTACTCTTACCGTTTGACCTGAAAGACCACCCACCATACGGGCTATGGTATAGGGTGGGATAGACTCACTTACTTTAGACCTAACCTTACCTCACCGATATATCAACTGTTAATAGTAACTGTCGAACGCACACTGAACACTGAGACATGCGAAGAGTAGAAAGAAAATCGTTTTCAAGAAACACGGATAGCGCTGTGTGTTAGATCGAGTAGAAAGAGAAACCAGACATATTGGCGCCGTTATGCGTTACGTTACCAAGTGGTTCATACTTCCATAAAAAGTTTATCACTTCGAATTAACATTTTTTTATTGCAGTTCCCCTCCTTTCATGTCAGGGTTTGCAAACCATTTTGAAACGGTCATTTTGCTTACGTTTAGCCAAAATTGGTCAGACAAAAGCAAACAAAAATTCAAAATGGCAGAAATTCCAAATATTTTCCATTTCTCCAAAACTTCATTTATAGAGTTTGGCATTGAATGATCGTGGTGGTATCAAATACGGATATAAAAATGAACTCAAAATTCTAAGAAACAATTTTCACCACCAGTTCAATTCCCATTTTTTTACCACAGTAAAATCCGGGTATTTCATGAAAGATTACTGTGGAATTGTGTATTTTTGGAAGGATAATAAGTTGGAAAACCACCAACGAAATCGTGTTTTTGAACGCACTATATTGAACTTCACCGCTGACTCTATTTCCAGAATTAATTTTCGAAACTTCACATGCAACTTACTGTGTACTTGAACTTTTGATTAAAAATTAAATGGGCAGATTAATCACCAGTGAAATCGATGGCGCTGTAAAGCACGACTCTGACGTAATACTATTTTCATTCCAAACGAATGATTAAAACTCTGCTTACATTCCTTACATTCACAAGCTTAACTGGCACCATCAAAAATATGTGTTCATGAATTCATGAATGGATCGGTGACAAATTAAAAAAAAACGGCTCCTGTTTGAGCTAGGATTATCATTTTCAAAAACACGTTCCAAAACTAACATACTTTTTTGGGAGATATTTGACGGGTGCCGAAATGAAAAAAATGAATGTTTCGTTTTCAATGTTCGGAAATTTTAGTTGAACAAAATTCACTAATGAAAATCTCTCCTATGTCGCGTCCAGGACGTCAATTTCAACAATAAATTTTGCCAGTTATTTGCGAAGATTCGCAATGTCTTGCAAAAAAATAAATTTTCTGCACAATTTTTGTTTGAGTGAAAGAAACTTAAATGAATATTTATATCTTATTTGGAAACTCAATAATTTGCAATGTTCCATTATTTCGGTCTGGTGGTTTCGTTTTGCTTGTATTTAGATCCAAAACATCTCGAAATGATCGTATCAAAAAGTTCTACAAAACCTAATGCTGTGAAAAGGCCACCTAAAAAGAGCTTGAAACAGTATTGATAAACTGTTTTCTTGTCATATCCGTTCAAAGTGAAAATTGTTTCATCAAGTTTTTCACAATGATTTTATGTATTGAACCCTACTAGGTTGAATGATGTCGTGAATGTATTTCTTGTTTTGGCTAGCACGCTTGCATTAATACTGATATATTTAAAGACGGATATAGATATATTGAATTTCGAAGAAATAAGTCAATGTGGAAATAAATTACTACTGTTGATGCAGAGCAAACGGTTACATATTGGATTGTACATTTTTCAGGAGAGCATGATAACTGATGATTCCTTCATGATTCATTGCTACAAATTCATTTTTCATTTCTATCCGTAGTCTCCATGAATGATGAACTATTCTCTCCTGTATAGTGCACACTTTTCTTTGTTTGACAGTAGAAACATACAAAATAATGAGAATCAGGAAAAAGAAATGAAACAACTTTTATATGGAAAATAGTCATGGATGGTACTTGTACATAATTTTCTGTTACTCAATAGGAGGTGTTTGTTTGAAAATCTGGTAGGCTGATTACAATGAGGTTTCCCCAGTTCCCCAAGGGGATTATTCGTAACCGCATTTCACTCTGCGGCACGATTCCTTACACCTTAGCTTGGGTAGGCTGGTCCACGGTGGCATGTTTCGCAAAAGCTTTTTGGAGGGTTTAGTGCCCCTCACCCTACTTATTCCTGCCACTGACCAGTAGTCCGGTGACTCCGTATGTAAAGCCACATTGGCTTGCTGGACAGGGCATCCAGTCCCTTGGCCGTTCCCCTATCCGTCACCTGGCAAAGCGCCCGATAGGTAGCCCAACACACGGGCTACACGTATGTAATTCGAAATATTTTATTGGAAGAAACATACGGCATTGCTACAAAAACACCCTCCTGTAACTTAATAGCATGCGTGTGTTCAAAAACATGAAGAACATCTGGAAGAGCATTTTGAAATTTTGAAGACTTGTGTGTTTCTGAGTAAGAGAAGGTTCAAGTTCTCGATAGAACATCGAATATAAATGATATATACCAAAATAATTAGTTTTTACCACTTTTTCTCAACATTTCTCCTGCTTGACCTGGAAATAAATCCGTTGAGTCAATATCCTGCTCACCAAACAGGCGCATTCACCAAAACTATGCTATCGGAGTCACCAATCTTGAAGTTTGGTTGTTAACTTCGTCACAGTGTCAGTTCAGTTTTTCCTCCATATATCTTCCTACTCTCTGTTTCAATTCCATATATCTTTCTGATTTCTTTAATGAAGTTACCTTCGTGAGCAAGTTTATAAAAAATGTTTTCACAGTAATAAAATCATCCATTGGTAAGTGATACAAGTTGTCTATAGTGGAGTGTTTATTTGACTTCACCTCCGATTTAAGTAATGAAAGTATTTCAAACCATTGCCCTATATTTTTTCACTTCAATTTTGCTCTTATTTATGTCTGCACATCGCGAATCTGAAGAACTTTCTTTAATGGAATGAAATTCATTAGAATATTTTATTCCTTCAGGTCAACAGAATTCATACATTTTTCTGAAAATCTGAAATTCATATACCACCACTCACGAAATCATTTCTGGAGCATAATCAACAGGGTTTCCTTATCAGAACATTCGAAAGCAATTCTTCCTAGTTTACTCACAAACCTCAAGTAAACATCAATACTGTTACTCGCTTTCTGGCGCTTTCTATTTTTCACCACTCTCAAACGTAATCATCACGTTGACTTTAGGAATTTCTCCTTTCACTCAGAATCTTCACTCGGGATGAAAATTATCCTTCGTCGCCGGTGGGTAATGTCTTCAACAGGCAATCAAAGTAAATAAAGGGGAGCGAAATTCTGTATTCCCATCGGTCATGATACATGAGAAGGGGAGTAATTTTTAGAGTGATGAAATTTGGGGTATCGTGTTTCGGTACTTTTGATTCTTTTACGTTTCTCTTCATTCCGAATGGATGTTAGACAAGGCAATTCATTTTAATTTATGATGATTGCGGTTAATGGCATTGAATTGAATTGATAATTAAAATGAAGTTTTTCTTATGGAGGTGTACAAGCACTGAAAGAGGTTTTCAAATCGTTCATAGACTTTGTGCGAAAGTAGAGATTTACATTGGAAACAAATCGACAATTTTATTACGTCATCCTTCAAATGGAAAATATCTGAAAGAGTGTATTCCGGCAAGAGAGTTGTTGAGTTGAACCTCGAAGCAATGGGCAACTATATTTCGCTAACTATTTTCGACATATTTTGCTCTGGATTGAATCATTTATTCGATATTTGATACCAGAAAACGCTGTTTCGACCCTCCAAGGCCTAATCAGTGGTGTTATGTTGAAACAAGAATGCAATAGAAAAAAAAGTGACAAATAATGAATAGAGAAACTAACGCCCGTATCCCCAACTTGCAGACCCTCTCTTGTAAATACCCTCGTTTGCAGGAGTTTGTACAAGAATTACAAAGATGCGTCATATGGATCGGATTTCGGATAATGTAAAAGCTTTGTTTTTAGTGTGTAATGCGCTACGGTTTTGAGAACAATATCAATCTAGATATTTCATACATTCCATATATTTTCATACATTTCATGTCAGCTATCTGTGAAAAAATGGAGTGAAATTATATTTTCCTCAGAAAATATTTAGTTGTTCATCAGTTTATATTCTCTCCTCTTTCACAAATTTACTATGCCTTCATACTTCGATTCTTCCTGTTGCCTGACGAGTAAGTACCCATCAACAAGTTGCAAATTTCATAACTTCAAAATTCAAATTTACATTTTCACGAAACTTTCTTTTCAATTAGAGTATTTACTGGCAAGTGAGCACTGATGATGATGAAAGTCGAAAGAGTTTTGCAATAAGATTTCACAATTATATAATTCTATACAGAATTGTTCAATACATTCAAAAGCGTACAGACCATTTGGTGTTATTTCATGTTAAAGATACAGGGTGTTTCAAATTCGATCTCGGAAACTATGAGAGATACGAAGATGATCAAATAAGGGCAAAATTACGCATTTACCTGTCTAACAATATGCCGTTGAGAAAGTTCTGAAATTACAAGTATGTCCGGAGATTTCTGAAAAAAACAGAAATTTCGGAAAATGGTTTTTATTTTTTCTGGCTTAATTTTTTGAAGGATGCGAATATGAATTGCACATTCACATTGCTACTTTTTCCCTGTTACATAATGGTGTTTTCAGAGTTGCTATCTGACGTTTCGTCTTCCGGCCACCATCAACTACTTTATTTTTTTTTATGGGCGCTACATAGGATTCTTTCTGTTTTGAATAGAACCAGGTTAAGTTGTGAAACAGCCTCGAGTGAACTTCGCCCTTTCACTTCTACTTTTTGAACAATGTATGTCAATGAATAAAGCCCATTTATTATTATTATATTATTATTAGTGTTTACTTTTTCAATTGCGTACCATATTTTACTTTTTTTTTCAAAAACTTGGAGATATTGAAAAACATTAATTCTTATCATAATATACTTTGACTTTGATGATTCTAAATTTGACTGTCGATGTGTTACACTCAATGACATTTTGTTATTTTACGAGTCATTGAGTTTTTGGCGAAAAATGGCTTTTACGAATGAAGAAAAAGAAATATGATACAAATTTGTTACAAATACGATAGAAATATATATAAACTTGTATCCCGAAAAACGACAACAACATTGAACTATATTCAAGTTATCGTTTGGTTCATTTGAAAAGCCAATGGAAACATACGGAGATAAAGTCAACAATCAAAATTTGATAAATAAGGTGTATATGAGGTATATTAGACATTGTGTCTATTTCAATTAAAATTCACTGCACGATTAACTCTCTACCAATGCTGTGTTGAAGGTCCTCAATATTTTGATATTTCCTCTGACCATAAACTCTTTAGGGTACTCTATAAGAATGTATTCATAGCACTTAAGTCTGGAGACCTTGCTGGCCACCTCACCGGCCCATTATTCCCTATTCATTTATCACCAAACCTTTCAATCTGGTAATTAGATACAAGCCTGGTAGTGTGCTGTGGAGCACCATCGTGTTGAAATCAGATGTAGATCATCCAAATAGTCTTCGAAAATTGACATTAAAAACTGGTGATACGTTTCTGTATTCAGAATTCCGTCAAATAAATGAGGACCCAAAATTCTATCTTTGTGAATTCCTGCCCACATATTAATACTAAATCGCACTTGCGCTCGAATTTCTCAGAACTGACGGGTTATTTATGCTTCAAATTGTTCGTTATTTCGGTTGAATTTCCCACAGTTCGTAAAAGTGCTTTCATCTGTCCAAATTACATTTTCCAGGAAAACAGGAAAATCAAGTCTTTTCATCATCCAATTACAAAATTCTAATCGCGTTTTGGGTTCACCTGGATGCAATTTTTAAGATTTGTGTATTTTGTAACATTTTAAAACGCTTTTCTTGAGATGTCTTCATGTACTTGTATGACAAATATTCATTTCGGAGGAAATTTGACGTGTAGATTTCCCAGGGTTCATTTTTATCTGCAAATTATTAATTTTTATTGAAAAGGACACATTGTCTAACTTACCTCATACATACGTCATTTATCAAATTTTCTATAATTCCCTGGTCCATTCTGTCTCCGTATTCTTTCATTAGCCTATTATGATAAGAATAATTTTTTTTCAATATCTCCAATTTTTTGAAAAAGAATGATAACTTATGATACATCGATGAAATGGTAAAATTTGGTTCTATTCAAAACAGAAAGAATCTAATGTAGCGCCCATAAGAAAACATAAAGTTGATGGTGGTGGCCGGAAGACGAAACGTCGGATAACAAATCTGAAAACACCATTATGTAGCAGGGAAAAAGTGGCAAAGTGGAAGTGCAATTTATTTTCGAATCCTTCAAAAAATAAACCCAAAAAAAAAATGAAAACCATTTCCCAAAATTTCTGTTTCTTCCGGATATCTCCGGATATACTCGGAATTCTAGAACTTTCTCAACGGCATATTGTTAGTCAGGTAAATGCGCAACTTTGCTTCAATTTAACCATCTTCGTATCTCTCATAGTTTTCGAGATACTGATGGTGAGGATCGAATTTGAAACACCGTGTATCGACTTCTTTTCTTTAAATTGTCCCAGGAACACGTCACTTGAATATTTTAAAGAACTTATGTTACACCCTGTATTATTACAAAACTAGGTTTCAATTCTTTCGAAAAACACTTTTTGGGATTTACTTGCTTCTAGAAAGATTCGAATATTTGAAAAAATTAATATGGCCACCTGATTTCGCCCTATTGTCGAAACGGTTGCTGAAGGTATAGAAGTCCTTGCAGCTGTGACAATAATGGATGTGAGATTATGCACTACATTGTCTGAAAATTCGTCTCGGTACCTGTACTGAGTGGCACGACAAAATCGTATTATTCAATGTAAGAGGACAAGTTCATAAGCTCATTCGCAACCGATAAACTGTTTGAAAAAAAATCTATTTTGAAATCTGCTTTTCCGTTAACCTGCTGTCGCACCCCTATGAACGACAACTCTTAGAAGTCGAAACTTGTGCGAGCTAAGGATTAACGAGGTCTTACCTTTTAACGTGTGATTCCTACTTGAGTATATTTTGCCATAAAGTTATATTAGTTACAACTTTAAATTTGGTTCGTGTGGAAGGTGTAATAAAGTAACCGCTTTACGAGATACAAGATGCCGAAAACATGAATACATTTTTTTCAAGAGTGGTAATAGGATAAATTTTTCTTAAAAAAAAGCAATTATTTTCTTTGTTAACGTTTCGAATTCAACTAAATTATTCTTCAGGGTTCTAAAGGGAATATCTTTGTGTTGAAAATATAACTATTTTAAAATAATGACATGTATTAAATAGATACATAACAAAAATTAAAAAACACTAAAATAATTTGAACTTTCAAGGCAACAACACTACACAAAGATATGAAACAAACGAGTGGAGCAGCTCACCAACATTTCAATCGTGTTTATTACCAAGTTCAAATTTGGTTAGGACATGATTTGGAACCCCAGGAATGGGGTTGGACAATGCGTAACGGATTGCTAGAACCTACCATTACCATTTTACCTCTGCCCCAGATGAGTTACTCAATACGATATTCTGTAACTACAAAAGTGGTTGTGGTTCAAGATGTGGATGCAGGAAAGCGAGGTTGCAATGCTCTTTAGCTT
>WOGO01002043.1:0-16076 GCA_015342085.1 Leptinotarsa defecta | reverse complement strand
GGAACTATGGGTATTTTTCAGGGATTGTATAGAATCCATATCACCTTTGGGCAGTAAGTTTAGAATATTCTTTCCGACATTAACATAAAATTTATTGAAATTATCAGCTGAAATGCTGTAATCATTCCTTGAGACTTTATCAGTGTCCAGATTGCTTTGGATTCATTTGTCGAGTTTTCAATAAATTCTTTATTTGCATTGCGTTTTGTTTTATCTATTTCCTTTTCATAGTTTGATTTCATTCTCCACGTTTTCTCGATGTTCATTCTGAGTGGGCTGTCCTTGTACTGGAGCTCGTGAAATGCCAAACTAGTTTTGTTTCACGACACCCCCCTCCATTAAAAAAGGTTTCTGTCTTGGCACGCCGCCATGGCTCCAATAAGACAGTACTTGTTTCGCTCACAGGGTTCTAGTGTACCAGGGCTCTGGTCACTATCACCCTAGGTCCGACGCATTCATCGCCGCTATCACTGTCACCCTCCCCCGTTGCTGCAGGGTACACCTTCTGCAGGTCATCCCTAAGCGCAGCTCGGCTCTGATCGCATTGTGTACTATTGGGTTCGAGTGATATGACTCGGGATCTTCATCGGTCTCCAACACGACGCCCACCCGTGAATCGTCGTTGGCCTTCGGACTTCTCCGCAGGCCCCTCCTGCGGATCCGCCCTACCTGTTTCCTGGGGTTTTCTCCCCTCGAATTCCTCTTTCCCTTGTCATCTAGGTGGTTCACGATCTTCTGCCGAAGACGTGTCCACGCCCTTAACAAACTGATGGCAAGTCCGCCCCTTCGCGGCTATGACCAGCTCCTTGGTGTGCTGCAGGCTAGCTTTCACGATCCTCAAAATCAAATATCAAATATTTATTGATCCATTGAAAGAGCTTAAAAAAAGCAATTGGACAAGTCAGTACATGAAATACAGATATAAAATATAAGTATATGATATACACATTCATAAATAACAACAGATACTAAAACAATCCGCAATCAATGCAGATAAGAAAAAAATTCATCGATTGTATAGGGGCTAATTTCAGAAAGTAGTTGTTTTATTTTATATTTGAATACTTGCTCCTTGGTTATAATTTTGAAAAACTCCGGAAGTGCATTATATAATCTCAGTCCCAAAATCTCAAACGAGTTTAGACGTAAAGATAAACGTGTTTTTGGTATGTGAAAATGATTTCTGATGCGTGTATTATATTCATGAAAAGATTGGTTTTGTTTAAAATCCTCTTTATTTTTATGAATATACAACAAAAGTTCCAGAATGTAAAGACCAGGTAGGGGCAAAATTTTCAATTTTTTAAATAATGTTCTACATGATGAAGTTCGTGATGCGTTTGCAATGGTTCTAATAATTCTCTTTTGGGTTATAAAAACATTGTGCGCAGATGGAGAATTTCCCCAAACAATAATCCCATAGTTGATTCTTGATTGTATCTGACCGTGGTAATATAAGAGTAGACCAGATTTGTCTAGAATTCTTTTCAGGTTTCTCAACAGATAACACTGCTTATTGAGTATTTTGATGAGATTATCGCAGTGCTGACGGAAATTGAGATTGCTGTCTAGAAAAATCCCTAAGAATTTCATGCTATCAACTCTCTCTATCTCAGCACCGGATATTTCAATATTGATGTCTACCGTGTTAATATTTTGGGCAGTATGAAAAGCTACTGCTTTCGTTTTGGAGGCATTCAAAAATAGTGAATTTTCACTAAACCAATTTTGCAAGCTATCAAGATCAGAATTTATATTTTGTTGCAGTTCAGGCAAATCTTTTGATTTAAATAGGAGAGAAGAATCATCAGCATACAAACAAGTGAGTGACTTTTGCAAAGCAGATGGCAACTCATTGATATAAAGAATAAAAAGAATTGGCCCCAAAACTGATCCTTGGGGAACTCCTATGTCATTATTTAACTGATCGGAAAAAAAAGTTTCGTCATAATTCTCATTCGAATATTGTATTTTGACAGCCTGGGTGCGATTTGAAAGATATGATACGAACCATTCATGCTGAATACCTCTAATACCCGTTTTGTACAGTTTGTCCAGGAGATTTTCGTGTTGAGAGTTTCCCACATTTTTTGTTCAATGTTGGAGGAGTGGAAAGCCAACATGCTTTTTACCAAAAAATATCTCCTGAAAATATCCAACTTTTCGTTTGAAATGCATAAGTTTCTTTGTATATTTCGGTAATTTTCTATTTCGATAAAATTCCAACAAATCCAAACTTTTCCTTCTCATACAATTCTGGTGATGTTCATGCTTTTACGACTACAATAGAAAATGAACGAACGTTATCGTCAATTTTATCACGATGCCCATTCATGTGAATTCATTTTCATCCCCCAGTTGGAGTTTAATTTCTTCCCGAAGACCTGTCACAGGTGGAATATTTTATTTCAATATTCCATATATAGTTGCCTTCAAGCAAATTTCCGAGTTTCAATTCGATTCGTGGAAATATTAAGAGATGAACGCGAATCTGTATATGAATAACATTCTGTTGTAAGTACCTCCTAGCTTTATGATGCAAAATACGGATTTTGAACTTTGTGAATTCATGCGATATTGAAAAGATGGTGTTACTCATTCCTGTGAATACATTAAAATTCAGAAAATAGCTAGAAACTGAGTTTATTGAATCACATCAAATATTCAACAAGTGTCATGCTATTTCAGAAACTTGAAACCAGGAAATAATCGTGTTACCTCCATTTGAGGGTTTGATAGATTAGAAATGGCGATAATTGTAGAAGAGGTACCCCAAGGTTGTGTACGGTGCCCTTTCTTATATATTGTGTATTGGTGCTTGTGTGATGGTGCTTTATTGGTACTCGACCTACGCTTCTGGGTCGGTCTAGATGTCGCGTAGCTGCGAGAGACTTTCAGAGACTTTTCTATCGGCTTCCATTACGATATATAAACACTTCCAACAGGCAGATGGGGCGAGTCTAGTTGAAAGTGCAGAACGAACTGTTCTTATTAGTTGAGTATTAGTCTGTGTGTTGTCAGTATAGCAGTGAAATGAAGTTGAGTTGAATTGTACAGTGTATAGTGTTCAATTATTGTCAAAGCCACGAGGAAAACCTAACAGAAATTGAATATTGAATTCTCAGAGGATAACATCTCACTGGATGTAAATAAGGAACAAATCAAGTAGTTTAATGAGAGATATGCTGTGAGATGAATTTAACAACACTTTTTCCATACCAGAACGAAAATACTGTCTTCTGACGTGCACTTCGCTAACCAAATTGACATATTCGTCTTGTCAAGAGACAGTTTATTTTTCTGGTGAAGAAAATGTGTTTTCAATAAATTCATTTAGTTTCTTAGGAGTACTAATATACAACACATGATGGTTGGTGAAGATGGTTGAAACATTAACAAGTATATCCTTCTTAGGAGTGATTGAAGGTGATTGAGTGAAACTTTGTTGAAAACATTAGCTGAATTTTGATTTTTCTCGAAAAATATTAATTTATTTTGTCATATTCAAAGTAGTCCCCCACAGATACAATACACTTATTCATTAATTTATATTTTGTCCCCTTCAAAGTAGTCCTTCTCAGATATAAAACACTTGTTCCAGCGTTTTTCTCAAACGTCAGAGTAGTTCTGATATGTACTCTTCAGTATATCTTCAAGGTCTCTTAGCGATTCGGTTTTTATCTTCTCATTCGTCACAAAACTCCGTTCTTCCATGGGTTTCTTCAACCTTGGCAATAGGAAAAAGTCGCAGGGGGGCAAATCTGGCGAATAAGGTGGCTAAGGCATGATTACGTTGTTGCTTTTTTTAAAAAAAATTACGAACAAGCAATATAAAGTGAGTAAGTGCAATATCGTGATGCCCCTGAATTGTTTTTCCACAATACCGGACATTTTCTTCGTATTGCTCCTCGCAAGCGGCGCATTGACAAGATATTGACCGTAAGACCATGTGGCAGTAACTTCTGATGCACTACGCCACGATAATCAAAGAAAATCGGAAACAAAATCATGACTTTCGATCGAACTAGGCATGCTTTTTCGATCTTGACTTTCCTGGACTCTTCCATTGGGACGATCGGACTTTGGTTTCGATGGCATAACCATATACCCATGATTATTCGCCAGTTATGACCCTTTGTAGCAAATCTTGATCGACGTTGACCTTATTCAACAATTTCTAAGCGATGCTCATGCGACGGTTCTCTATAACATTTTTTTTCACTTTCTCAACATTTTCATCGGTTGTTGAAGTGTTGGGACGTCCAGGGCGAGCGTCGTCATTAAAATATTCTCGACCGTCTGTTAAAAGCTTGTACCATTTTTAAACATTTGTCTTACTCAGAATGAAATCGCCGTATGCCACTGTCAACATTTCAAGTGTTTTTCAGGACTCCATTATTTTCTTCACAAACATTTGATGACCCACATTTTTCGATAGCATAAAGTCGCCGAACACGCAAAACTTTTCTAACTCATCTGCCTCTCACCAATAAACCAAACATGCTATGAATAATAAAGAGTTATTTGGATAATAGAATTCAGTTTGTTGGATATGCTGGTTCCATATCATCAGAAATTCCAGTAATGTCTGGCGTCCCTCAAGGATCGCATATAGGCCCAATACTCCTAATTATTTTTGTAAATGATGTGTTGGATGTCATACACAGCTATTATTCAATGTTTGCAGATGATCTCAAACTTTACAGGGTTGTAGATGACTTTTATGAAGCAGACCTGTTACAGATAGATTTAAATAACTCATCTCGTTGGTGTGACGAAAACATGCTTCATTTGAATATAAATAAATGCTATCAAACAAAATTTTCAAGAGCTGTGAAACCTATTGTATGTCCATATAAAATCAAAAACATTAATCTAACGTTGACTAACAGCGTTCAAGACTTGGGAGTGTTGTTTGATAGCGAAGTAAGCTTACAAGGTCATATTGATCAAATTATATCTAAATCACTTAAATTATTGGGATTTGTTCAACGATCCACAGATAAATTTTCTATAAATACCTAAAATATTATACTGTACTTTGGTGGCCTGCTACGGATAGTGTTTCCACAAGTACTGGTTGTGGCGGCTTCTCTTCCTTGTGGAGCTCTTGCTGTCTTCTATCTAAAGCCTGTTCCACCATCACAATTCCGTTGAAGGTCATTTTTGTTGATGCCTAGTTTCTTTTCGAGACCTTCCTTTGTATTACAGAACCCGAAAGCACGGTCTAGTAGAGTCTTGATGATTCCTCTTTTAGTCGATTGATGGTGATTGGATTCCTGGTTCAAATACTGTCCTGTGTGAGTGGGTTTTCGATATAGAGATGTTCTCCATTTAGTGTCGTTCTCTTCACCAATACGTCTAAGAATGGCAATTCGTTGTGGACTTCCTTCTCCATTGTGAAATTGATAGAAGGCTTTACGTTGTTGATGTGCTTCAGGAAGGTTCCCATGGTTCTAAAAAATTAAGGTGGATGTTCAAATTTTGCCGGCTACAAACATTTGATAATCTATTTTTCTGTTAATACACTCTTATCGAACATATGTTTATTTATTTACGCACTTGCTATTATACAATGAACATTAAATAGTGTGATTGAAATAATAAACAATTGAATAATAATATAGAATACACAAAAACAATTATCAATTAATTAATAATAATAATAGTAGTAGGTCAATACGTTTAACCTACATCGGTGAAACTAGGAGCCCTTCGAAAGTTCGCACTGCCGAGCACAAGAAACATACACAGCAAGAAGAAAGCAGCAAATCAGAAATAGCAGAGCATGTTTGGACTCATCAACATAACATCAAGTGGGCTCAAGCTGAAATCCACAAGGAGGAACACTGGTTTAGGAGAAAATTCGCAGAAGCCGTATATATGTTATCCAATAACGGATTTAGCCAAGCTAGCGTGGAGATACGCAACATATGGAAACCTCTAATCAAGCGGAACACGACCAACTCTCGCCAAACGATTAACTTTCGCTAAAACCGATCAAGCGGAGAGAGGGAAGAGGGGATAGCTAAAAGCACTTGAATAACCTATAAATAGTCAGATCTCTGAGGAATGAGTCCAGTTATCATCCAAAGACGATTGTTGATACTAATAATCGGAACATTCAAAAAAATAGTGAAGTAAATTGGTTTGGGATTTTTAATTTTCATTTCTTGTTAATAATTTTTAATTTTCATCTCGTGTTAACAGTTCAATTTTTTTAATTTTTTTCGTTTTGGCTTGTATTTTATTTCATTGTTATTTCAGTTTTTCTTTGCCTAATATAATTGTTATTTTTTCAGATAACCTTTTTGAATTTTTTACAGATTCTTTCAGGGATTTCAAATCAATGTATATCATATTGGACGATGGAAGTCTGAACTAATGAAATACCTTATCAAAATCAATTTTCTTGTCTTGTTTATAACTATATGATAGTTAAGATACTTGTAAGTTGATTTTAGTCCATATTAGGTATAGTGTAACCGTATGAATAATGTTACTTTCGTTACATACTCCTTCCTCCTGCCAGAGTTTGTTTACTCTGTTGTCAGACACCTTTACTTTCAGTCCTGGAAAGAGGTAATTACTTCCTCAACTCCCTACAGGAATGCCCCTCAGTATTTAATTACCACACTTCATTTTTCTCGAGATCTTGATATTTTTCCAATATTTCCAGTTTTTCTGTGATTTCACCTATTTTTAGAACCCTAGCCCAGATGGAACCAATGAAAGAGGAGAACCATTATACCGATTCGTGAAGCTATCGGTTCCCATTGTGAATTAATTTGACGCTAACAGGGCTAGAGAAATATGCGATGTAATTTTCCTGAAACCATTTTTGTGTTGTAATTCGAAAGCTCTTCAACAGTACACTTTTATATTTTCTGCTATCGCCTTTCGTTTCATATCGCCTCATGCTTATTAAATTGTTTTCATAAATTTCCTCATCCGTCATAGATACGGAATGGAAAACGCAAAGTTCAAAGTATGATAATGTGTGCGCTCAGCTGTGATATTTCAGATGTAAAATTAATCTCTCTTCTACTTCAGATCAAAATTGTACCATTCCATTTTACATCAAGGATTCTTCATCAAAGTAGTGAAAAATCGTTTGAGATTTCCGTCCCGCATACGTGCTCCAAACCTTGACTCCATTATGTTATTTGCTTGGGATGAAACGGGTGTTTTTCAGATGCAACAAAGAGTAGGGGTAGAAACACTTATTGAATCCTTTTTATCGATTTTCAAGTTTCAAATGAGGGAAATAACGCTGGATACGAAAAAACCAAGGATACGGAAGGAAGGTTGCTTTTTTCTACGGATGCTATATAATGTACCACTTCTCTCATCGCTTTCATACGTTCAAAACGGAAGATTTCTCACACAGTGAGAAATATCCGTCATCACAGTGAGAAATAATTTCTCACTATTATCACGATAACCCAAGTCAGTCATGAATTGTTACATGTCAGATTGATATGACACGTTCTCCATGTCGATAACGCTACGGTGACAATTTGCGTGCAATATCCAAGTAGCCCATTGTCGCCGTTTCCATAACAACAAAACCGAATCACTGCATAATTATTGCTGTCAACTTACCCAACGAAAAAAGTTTTATTTTTGATTGTAATAGTATGAACTGTTCAGATTTATTAGATATTGAATATAATGGAATACGAAGATTTAGAGTCGGAAAATTTACTTCCAGAAATTCTTCAGAAAGCGAGTTGTCAAGAAGATTGAAATCATCAACATTATGGTTTCAGTACTCGATGCTGAGGAGTACCTTAATTATTAAAAACAGTGTTGATATATCAAAATACGTAAAAGTACGTGCATTTTCAAAACGCAAATCTGAAAAATATGCTCCAAAACAGTCAAAAACATTAACTTCTGAAGAAATACAACAATTTTCAAACGATGCACCTAATGAAAAGTATTTGCTGATAAATGAATTGGAAATTTTCAAATTGTTATGGAAAAATTAATGTTTGGTTTTGATTTCAGGCTGCTTTAGCTATTGGCCTTACAGGGGCATGCCGTTGTGATGAACTTCAAAAATTAAAAATTGACGACATGGAAGATCTTAATTCGGCCTTTTTAATAAAATTACCCGATACTAATATCAAGGTTCCTAGAAATATCACAATCACAGTAGAATTCTACCAAATTTACAAAATGTTAAGCTTCGACCATGTACAAATGAAACACGGTTTTTTTTAAATTACAAAAATAGCAAATGTAAGAAACAGCCTGTGAGGATAAATAAATTTGGCACCATGGCGAAAGAAATAGCGAAATTTTTGCAAGTACCAAACCCTGAATTATATACTGGCCACTGTTTCCGAAGGTCATATGCGACTATTTTAGTTAATGCAGGGGCAGATCTTTTAACTTCAACACGCCATGGGGGTTGGAAATCCAGCAATGTTGCTGAATCTCATATCGAAAACTCCATAGCTAACAAAATACGCGACGTGTTGGTAATACATGTAGACGCGTCTAGGAGGTCAGCTATTGTTGAAAAATACGAGTTTAGTAATTCACGTACTGTGTTCATATATTTGGAAATTATGTCTTTATTGATGGTTTTTTAATACTATATTTAAAATCACACCAACCTCCAGGTGACTAGCGACTGAACAAAGCAATAAGTACATGGGAATTACAAAAATTGAACAAGTTGACATTTTCTAAAAAATTCACAATATTTCCAATATTACACTTAGGTCCTAATGCGTTGTTAATTGAAGGCGGAATATTAGTTAGTTAGTAGAGTTAGTCCATCTCTGGAATCAAGTACACACTTCGTTAAGATATGAGGTATCCATGGGTGTGTTGTGTGTGGATTAATTGCAAGCGAGATATTATAACCTGGGTTTTCTTACTTAACGGGAAATGTACCGATTGTAATACACTTGTTTTTACCTCGGAAAGTTTACTGCAAGGCCGATTCTATTGATTTTGCCATGATTTAGTGGGATTTTTTTTGTAATAGGGTTCCAAAGCTGTATGGACAACATAGTTTACTGTACTGTTTGAAGGACTGATAGTGGCTACTTCAGCTGATCAGTCAGCCGTGAGAAGGAAGCCATGTGAATTATATGACTCCCTCTTTTCCATACAGCATATTGATCAGTTCTTTTATGTGACATATGATGGGATGGTTGGACTACAATAAGTTGATTGCTTCAAGGGCACTTGAAGAATCTGACGTGATCAAAAATTTCATGTAGTTGCTCTTCTCTATGTACATGAGTGCTTTGCATATGGCGTTAAGTTCTCCAGTGAACAGTGAGGAGGAGTTTAAATGAAGAAATAGATTGAAGACTGGTAAAAGAGGCTCCTACACCGTATTCAGATTTAGATGCGTCCATATATATTATGTTAAACTCCTTGAATTTCCTATGAATCATTTCATATAAATTACCTTTGATTACTTCGCAGTTGATGTCTCTCTTATTGAACTGGTTGAGGTTTGTATTAATTAAACCTTTTGGGGTAATCCATGTGGTTGGGTTTCGAATATTCAGGTTGGAGAAAGTTTTTGGTTGATGTAGGTTGAAATTATGCTGAAAATGATTTTGTCTACTATAAAAAAGGAAGGGGTCAGCTCTTTTCTTCTTAGCATATGGGCGATCACATTATGGTATACTGGGTTTTCAGGGTTTGTTGTAATGGAAGCAGCATAGGGAAGGGTTAAAAACTGCCTTCGAATTGCTGAAGATGGTTCGGCTGATTCAATTTGTAAGCTTTCGTTGAACTTGTGCAGGATGTCCCAAGGGCTATAATAATTGTTCTTGTTGACATTTCTTGTTATTCAGGTCATCCAATTCAATTCTGTTTTTTGTCCCAATAACTAACTACAAAGTATAATAAAATAACAGAAGTAACATATTTCACGAACAGGACAACAGGCAGCAAGATTGTTAATGTTCCAGGTTCAAGTGCAGATATGAATACAGGTACAAATGCAGGTACAAATACAGCGGATTACCTGACAAGGCATAAATACACTTTACGAAGCCTAAATGGTAGTCATGCGACAGCAAGCCATGATGGTTAAACCTCTGAAGAAGTTGCCACTCGCGCCAACGAAACGTCAGGAAGAAATTCCAAAAATCCACGGCTTTCAAACTCTAAAAGCAATGACACTGAAATTATACTTTGTTCTCATATCGATGCATTCAGCTAAGAATATTTCAGGAAATAATCTTCATGGATACCACAATTCCTAAACATTTTCTCACATGAATGTCCATTTTTTCAACCTCAAACTTTGTTATTTCTGAACAATACTAATAAAGCAACAGCTTGATGTTTGCTGTCTGGTGTTGCTGAATAAGGTGTTCGTTGAAGAATATGTCGGTAACATTTTGAGGTTTTGGTATAACATTCGACAATTCTACAGCAGTGTACAGGCACCTTAGTCCCTACATTAATTAATTAATTTCTTCCCACAGTGTTAAAATACTGGTTCTCATTTAAGTTATATCCAGGCGGAGTTTTCCTGACTCACTTTATTTAACGTTTGCACAAAGGGCTTTTGTGGAAAAAGTAATTACATCGAAACGAACGTATGACCTGGATCATCGGGCAGGAACGCGTTAACGAAAGGAATCGATAAATGGAGGGTCTTCGTGGACCAGTTGTTGCATCAAAGAGTTAATGACGCAGCCTGTCTCCATAGAAATGTTATTCGAAACTTCGAAAGTGTTCCTGAATGCACGATGGGCATTCTTGCCATTCCCTGCATACGAAACATAATGATGATAATGACCATCGCATGGAATGAAGCCCAATTAGAACGTTAGTTTTGCGGGAAACGGGAGACCAAATTTATAGTTGCTTGTGTGACTAACAGAAAAGTGTGTAATTTTCTCAGTGCTTCATTGGAGATCGCCAAATTCAAGGTTAAAGTATATACGGGGTTTGTTGAAAAAATAAGGTGAATGTTGAAATTTCGCGGCCTATATACATTCGATTGGAGATTTTTTATGTTGCTTATTTGCTTGAAAGCAAATAAGCAGTCAGTTGTCTTCCAAGAAATCAGGAAAACCAACTGCCGAAGACGAATTACTTTTCACCAAGACAATGCGAGCTCTTACACATTGGCTCAAACAACTGCATTGTTGAGAACCCAAAACATCGATTTGATGAGTCATCCGCTGTATAGTCCTGACTTGGCACCGAATGACTTCTTTTTATTCCCGCACGTAAAAAACAAACTAAGAAGTCAACGTTTTTCGACACCTGAAGAAGCGGTTGCTGCATTCAGAATGCATGTTTTGGAGAAACCTCAATCAGAGTGACAAAAGTGCTTCGACAATTGGTTCGAACGCATGCAAACGTGTATAGATCTTCATTGGAAATATTTTGAAAAACAATAAAGTGATTTTAGATGAATAATATTTGTTTCTGTGCTCTAATTCTGAAATATAAAAGGCAACCCTCGTATCACCTTGAAACAGTCCATACAATGACCTTCAAAAACACCTAAATCATTGCTACTGAAAAAAACTCTTCTGGGCAGGTTTCGTGAAGTCTTCAAAATTGAAAAACATTCCTACTGCTTTAACAAACGGGATGATTCAGTGACTACCGCAATCATGGAGGTCATTATTTCCTAGCCACACATCTCAAGGTAACACACGTCAACCAGAAAGTCAAGAATTCGTCCCTGGCAGTACCTCCACTCTATACCTTTTCAGGAGCATAAATACTGGACCGAACAACAAGTTTCTCATTGTTCACTTGGAACTGAACAAACCAACAACAAAGCCAGTGGCGAAATTTGGCGAAATCAAATAGATTACGACCCCTTCGTCAAGTCATGTAACTTCATTTTCGAGTAGTTCTTGAAAATGGCTTCAAAGCAGAAGCCGAAACCTCGGACAGATGCGAAAACTACAGACGCTATTCAACCCAGACTACAGGAAACCAAATTGCTGACCGCGGGAACCTATCCGATACCACTTGCCATATTCATGTGCTCTGCTTGGTAGCTGAACTAGAAATTGAAGTAATTCTTGTCGATGCTTGTCTATTTATACGTTGCCGTAGGCTGTAGTTGTGGCATGGAACGTCGTGATTGGTGGACGGTGTGCATGTTTGCCGGGAAGCGATCCGGTTGATTGGTGGGGTAATTGAATGGTGTGATATGTCACGCTCGACTGGAGGCACATTGATCATTGTTCCAGGCGATGCCTTGGTTTTGGATATGATCGTTTTCCATGCAGCTGAGAGGTAAGTTTAGACTGCCGATGTTCTCAATTTCGATTGTCTTCCTCATCATTCTGGTTTTCTGCTACTGTATACTGGCGATATTTGCAGTTTCTGAAGTCGATGTTATGACCTGCAACAAGGGGGATTTTGTATAGGTCTGAGGTTGTTTGTTGCGAATTACGGTTTTGTGTTTCTCTAATCTGACGGATATTCGCGTATCTGTTTGGCCGACGTATTCCTCACTACAATCTCCATATGCGATCTTATCTTCTGAAATTCATGTAAGCAAATAAGTGTAGTGTCAAATAATTTGATAAAATTTCAAGACTTAAGTCGTAGGGGTCTATCTTAAATCAAGGATTTGCACATATTGGTGTACGAGGGATATAACTTGAGTATATTTCCTGAAGAAGAAAACGATAATATGAAATGCTTCAGGTTCAAAATCCAAATTTCAGGATGAATGTGAGATGGGAGAGCCAATTGAGGTTCATTTTTTCATTGATTCTTGTGTAAGGTTTACAAACTCAAAAAAAATCAGTTTCAAACTCCAAAATTTAAGATTCATGTGGAATGTTCGGTTAAGTAGATCCAGTGCTTTCAATTGTTATCATTTCTGTGCATGGAGGAAAATTATAATATGAAAATATAGGCTTTGTGTATTTTTTGTTTCAATTGTCTGAACGGTTGATGATTTTTGTACATGATTTGGAAAACCCAATACGTATTTTTTTACTAGAACATGTCCTAACTTCAACAGTATCAAACTATAAGAGGAAACAACTCAACACACCTGTAGAATGTATAACAATGTTTTCAAGCTTCAAGAAAACATCCTAGTCGATATATTCCGAAAATGAATGTTTATTATATAGTATGTTGGTGATTCAATTGTAGCACTCATTATGACACACACTGAATCGAATCTGAGAAACAGTTCAATGATCAGGAACCTCTTTATTTTCAAAATATCATGAACAGATATTCAATCGCTGATTATAATTATATCGAGGGACCCCTGCCATCAATAGTGAATTGCACAGCTTTGATCAATATAACGATGTGCTCCCTGCAGAAATTTAATGAGAACTCTAACATATATGTTACTGTGCACTTGACCCGTTATACGCCCGTCAATAATGTTGAGAGTAACTATTAAATTACCTGTTACCTTCGCTAGCGAACTTTGGACTTGCTTCAAACTCTCATTCAGATGCATTAGAAGGATTGTAGTTCTAAATGAAGTTGGGCTGAAAAATCAGTTCGCCAACATAGACTTTTTTTTATAAAATTCGTTTTTATTATTCAATATGGTTGCCTTCGAAAGCGATACAACGATTGAAGCAGATATGCAATTTTTATAGTACGATTTGTCTTTAGCCTCAAAATATAGCTCGGTTTCGACAATTACCTCTTCATCAGCACTGTATTTATTCCCAGCGAGCATTCTCTTGAGGTCTGAGTTCAGGAATAAGTCACTGGGTGGCAGATCTGGAGAATACGGTGGATGCAGAAACAATTCAAGCTATGCCAAGCATTAACAATGACACACTGTTAGATTCTCCCCTCCAAAATGGGGTAGTTTTTCAACAAGATGGAGCTTCTCCAGCGCTATTATTACTTTTCAGTTCGAAGGATTGGAAGGAGAGTTTCTACAGAATGGCCAACAGATCATTCGATTTGACCTCACTAGGAATACTTGAAACCAAATGTCTCCGATACAAGGCTGACTATTGTAAATAATGCATATTATCTGGTTATGTATGCCACTCAGATCTGATATTTTTCATAATGAAGGATGGAAATATAAGCTCGTTCATAATAGTTTATGCAAAATCCTTGTAATTCATTTTAATAATGAACATGTAAAACTGTTGAGTACACCTTTCAATTAAAGTGACAGTCAATTATTGTTCCCATTTCAAATTTTTGACATGAGCTATTCAGAGTGTCTCGTTTCAACTGTACCAATACTAATCTCGGAGAACACCTGGATATAACCAACACCGAAGCGTTCCGACGAACAAATAAATCAGCAGCAAACCTTGGACCGATGTGCAAATACACGATATTTCATTTCATCAAACCATTTACCGGTTTTCGCTTCCTGGATTCCCGAGGGCAAATTTCTGGAGCTCGTAAAATCGATGGACTCGAGACTTAATGTTATGAGCAAGCTGGCGACCTGCCACCGGGTCCATATCGCCAGAAGAAATGAGCCGATAAATGGGTGATTACATTGAAAAATCAATGTTATCTGTACGGAAAGCGATAAGGAAATGGAGAATTTTAATCCAGTGTGATAAATATTGATTTTTATTGTGCCATTTATTCCCGGAACAGTTATATGTCCCCTAATGTGTAGGTACATTGTTTTTGATGATTGATTTCAGATTTTCTGCACAACAAAGGTGTAAACATTGTTTTCAAAACTAACAACAACTTAGGCATGTACATTGAGAATAGCAAAGATAAAAGTTCAGTTTCAGAAAAATCGGGAGTGTATAAATTATCATGTGGGTCATGTCCGATGTTTTATATAGGTTAAACTGGAAGAACATTCAAAACCCGCATAAAGGAACACAAAAATATTTTCCAGAATGGAAAAATAAATTCCACATATGCTACTCATTCAATAACAGAGGGACATGAAGTATATTTACGGTACTTTCAGGTAGATTCATTCATTAGAAAGTAGGCATACAAGTAGGTAATATGTTAGAAGGAACTTAGTAAACCTAGTTAACCTAGTAAACCTAATCCGCAACAAACGAAAACTATACAGAACATACAAACAAACCAGGGACCCCGTGATCAAAACAGAATGGGACAGAAAAAACACAGGAATACGCCTACTCATCAACATGTTTACCCAGAAAAGATGGAGAGAAGAAACAAGCAAATTAGACTACAAGAACGGCTCAGCATTCTGAAATAAATCTAAAATACTCACAAGACAAAAACAAAGAACACTCAGTCACCTAATGATCGATGACAACGCCATCTCCTACCCATCAGAGAAAGCAGAAGCCTTTCGAAAATCCCCCAAAACGTCATTCAACTTACCTACCAACACACACTTCGACAAGGAACACCTAAACAACAAGTCACCACGCACCTAGGCAGACACCCCGGACCAATCCCGCTTGACCTAAACTGCCCCCTTCGAGCCCCTATCAGTGAGGACGACATCCTCAAAGCCATCCAATGCGAAAATACACAGCCCCCAGATTAAATAAACGGCAGAACCCTAAGGAACCTACCAGATACATCCTACCATTCCTCAGCGATACTCTTAACGCATGCGTAACCCTAGCCTACTTCCCAACAGCCCGAAAACAGGCCAACCTCACACAGACCCCAACAATTCCGAGTTCTACCGACCAATCAGCCTCCTTAACGGTCTAGGCAAATAACTAGGCGACAGACTCACCGACTATCTCCAAGAACACAACATCATACCACCACACCAACACGGCTTCAGTACCGAGCATTCAACACAAAACGCCCTAGTAGAACTACAAACACACATCACACAAAACATAAACGCCTCGTTTGGAATGCTCGCAGTCCTACTTGACATCCAAAAAACTTTCGATAAGGTCTGGCACGCAGGCCTGATCTGGAAGCTCACACAAATACACCTAACACCTCACTTCATTAGGATACATACCTCACAAATAGACAAATACAAGTCAAGATCCAAAGCACACTCTCCAACCCATTCACACCCAAAGCCGGAGTCCCTCAGGGCTCCATACTAGCCCCCATCCTATTCCCAATATACATCCACTACGCCCCCACAACCCAAAAAATACTCCAAGACGCCGACGATACCATCCTCT
>WOGO01002042.1:0-16637 GCA_015342085.1 Leptinotarsa defecta | reverse complement strand
CACTATCATTTCATTTCAGGTTTATTGTTTGCTTAATATAATTGTTATCTTCAGCTATTCTTTTTTAATTATTCTTTTTTACTTGTTTCAGGGATTTCAAATCATTTTATATAGTAGACAATGGAAGTCCGAACTAGTGAAATTCATCACGAAACATTGTCAATAACCTTCAAACAAACCAGTAAATTCCACTCAGACCCATTTTTTTCACATTATGAAACCAGTAAAACTATTAAACTGTGACTAATTTTGATGATTCAACATAATCTGACACAAACAATTCGGTATCAATGATATTGAGATTTATTCAGTATGAAGAGTAATTAAAACGAATATTTTAAAAATTTACTGTCAGATATTGATCGATACAGACTAAAAATCATTGCAAAAAATCCTTTGGCAATCCAAACCGTCACAAGAAATTCTAACGGTTAAGTATACCATCGTCTCAGCCTACTTTGATGGTGCATTGATAAAGGAAATTCGAACTAAAACAAAATTTTGGTGTAAATACAAAAAAAAACACCGACATTCACGCTTTTCACAAATTCAAACGTCTTGGGGTAGAAATCAAAGCAGTCATTAGAATATCTTATAAAAAATTCGTTCAGAAAACTAAGAGCAAGATTATCCATAACCCCAATAAGTTTTGGGGTTATGGATGGAATGGAATCGGAGATAAAATGTTACATGAAGGCAAGCTATTCGATAATCCCTCAGATATTCTTGATGGTTTTGCAGATTTCTTCAGTGATTCTTATACAGTGTCAACATCAAGTTACCATGCGAACAACAGTAGTGATATTCCCAGCTCAGTAATCAGAAATTTCAGTATTGAAGATATTTATCATACCCTACTAAAATTGAAGCCTAAATTCACTGCGGGACCTTATCATATCCCAGCATTCATCATTAAAGATTTTGCCTCAGCTCTAGTTGAACCACTAACAACTCTAATATATGAAAACATCAACTGTACCATCAATATGGAAAATGTCGAAAGTCTGCCCAATTTAAAAAAAGGAGATAAAAGTGAGATAAAAATTACAGACCAATTTCTATCATATGCAACTTTTGCAAAGTGTTTAAGATGCTTCTTGAGAAGACAATCTATCGTCATGTCAGCAACATTATTAGCTCCAATCAACACGGTTTCATGAAAGGACGTTCAACCACCACCAATCTTGTAACAATCAGTTAATGTATTGGAGAGGGTATTGATTGTCAGTCAGAGACTGATGTCATATACCCTGATTTTTCTAAAGCGTTCGACGTACTTGACCATAGTATTCTGCTCAATAAGCTTTCGACTTTTGAGTTATCCAATGAATTAATTACCCTCTTCAAATCGTATTTTTACAACTGCAAGCAGTACGTCCAACTCTATGGCCTCAAGTCTATCGAATATATAGCCACATCCGGTGTGCTACAAGAATCAAATCTAGGACCCCTACTGTTCAATATGTCCATTAATGATATCGGAGCTGAGATTGATATCAATTCTCTTTTATACGCAGATGACTTGAAACTCTATCATAAATCGCTTTGCTACATGGTGTTGGAAGAATAATCTATCTCTCAAAATATCCAAATGTAATGTAATGTCTTACTCATTAAAAACGTTCTTGAATTTACACAACTACGTCATAAACAATCAAGTTCTGGAGCGTCCTGACACATTCACTGATCTAAGTGTTACTTTTGATTCATGCCTCTCTTTCAATAGACATATTGACACTACTCTAACAGCAGCTCATCGCATGTATGGATTCTTAGTTAGAAATACAAAAGACTTTGAAAAAGCTTCAACATTGAAATTACTTTATTTCATTTTTGTTTGATCTAGGCTGGGATATGTATCTGTCGTGTGGAGTCCCTACTACCCGGTTCATATAAATCAACTAGAATCCCTACAGAGGTGCTTCCTAAAATATATGTATTTTAAACTTGAAAGCACGTATCCTACTGTAGGAATACCCTATTATGAATTGCTTGTAATTCACAATTTTTGTAGTCTCGAGGTAAGGCGTGAATATTATTCATTTCTTTTTTTATTCATCGTCATAACCAATATCATCACCTGCTCTCAACTTGTTTCCTAGACAGTCATCTAGGAATAGTGTCATATTTTATCTCAACACTCCGCGTATAATAAAAAAAATCTCCAATTTATACTATGTGCGATACGTTTAATTCTGTTAGTCATGTCCTAGATATATTCAACTGGCAGATTATACAAATCAAAAGACATTTCTTAGCTAACTGACAGTTTTGTTTTTATTTATTTTTTTATGTAGATTCACAAATTATATTATGTAAGTACATATTTGGAAATGCCACTGTTATTCCCTATTCTGGAATTGGTGCATCCTGTAGAATAGTGTATGAAATAAATAAATAAAAATAAATAATCCGTATATCTCAAAATTTCAAGCAATTTGACAAGGTGATCACATTAAAACTTTAATTTCAGTATCACAAATGTGTCTGATCAATCAATACCACGTATGTGGAATTTGGGGCTACATTGCCATTCTAGAAAAGATATCGAAGGATGAACTCTCCCCAAATTCTCAAGTTTGCTATCTTATTACTAAAGCAATATTTTATTTTCAGAGAATGTTCCGAAGCTTCACAAATTACTTGGGCTCTCTAATAGGGGTCGAAAATAGCAGCAGCATAAAAGGGGTCGAAAATAACAGCAGCATACCAGTCATACCCCAATACGTTGAGATAGAAGACGATTGGCTTATAGTAAACGCATTGACCATAAGGAAACCGTTTGGTAAGCAGAATGAAGAGGATGAGAAGGATGAAGAGGATGAGGATGAAGATGAGGAAGATGTACCTCCTCTTGAGCGACCAAGTTCCGCGTCATCCCTTCAAAGTGATTCGGTCATGGAGGAATCCTGGTTTGTCACTCCTCCGCCGTGTTTCACGTCAGAAGGTTAGTTGAATCTCATCCGTCTACGGACAGTACCTGACACCTTCTGAATTATCAATATTATTATTCTACTTGATATCATCTAGAGTAAATTCTGTTACTAATTCTGCACTTCCGATCAAAAAAAAATTGCCGACGACTCAATTTCATACAGCAATCTCTCGTCAGTATACTGATTGCATGATAGGATCCAAATAAGAGTTCTCTCTGATTCAACGCAAACGTTAACTGCTTTGTCTTCCTTTTTCACTTGTAAAAGAAAAGTATGTTTCATCGCGTATTGTGTTGACGCATGTACATTTTTTTATCGTCATATAACATTTTTATGTTTTCCAGGTAACCAAAGAGTAGTTAGAAAAATAAAGTAAATTAAATCTTTGCTAGGATCATGCATATGCACTTTTGAACTTCCATTATGAATGTTCTTATACAAATTCAGACCGAAAAAATGAAGTCATTCAGTAAGTGGAAGGAGTTGTTCTTGTATGCATGTAAAACATGGGTTATCTTCCAACATTATTTAATATTGAAAACTTAAAAACCGAGGTATTAAAATGTTCGTAATAATTGTAGTGAATCTGCTCTTTTTTGACTAATTCTTGGGTAATAAAGACTACATATATTTCCAACAAAAAGACGTTTCCTGCATGGTAGAATTGCGACACTTTATAAACACTTAGAGCTGGTTCACACTAAGTCACTTAGCAACTCTGCCAAGATGCTTATCGGCAGCAAAACAAAGCTGGTAAAGGCGGGTTTATAACACCTAACCGAGTCCATCCTATTTTTGTATGGCAAACAAAAGACTCTATGAGACTTCAGGTCGTTTTATACCTGCAGTGTCCTGTGTTTGGATATTTAATCAAAAATATTTGTTGAAACTAACAACTATGTTTATTTATTTACTTATTTACAATTAATATTGCTATAACATTTTGATTCAATTTACTTACATAATAATAAATAGATGAATTGGCCGATACTTGATGAAAAAACTTACAAAACCAAAACACGAGCTTGAGGAAGCTATTGGATAGCGAAACTGTTTGAGCGGTTTCGTAAATGGTCCAGTTATAATTTCACAATAGTTTTACTTGAATAAATAAGTAGGTATACTTATTTTAGAAGATATTAGGTATTACTAAAAATTATGGTGTGTTATCGTCATTGTTGTTTGATAATAAAATAACCTTTGAAGGTTATATGGATCACATTGTATCTAAATCACTCAAATCATTGGGATTTGTTCAAGGATCCACTGACAAATTTTCTATAAATACCTTTAAAATATTGTATTGTTATTTGGTATGCTCTGTCTTGGAAAGTAATTGTTTGATATGGAGTCCTCTATATCAGGCAGATATATCTAGGATTGAAAAAGTATAAAACAAATTTCTGACATCATGCGCATTTAAGCTCGGATCAGAGATCTGATTATGAGTACTCCGATATTCTGCTACTTTTGAATATATCTACTTTGGAGCACCGCCGAGCTGAAATTGATTCAAGACTTCATAAAGTAATAAAGGGTGATGTGAACTGCCCATATATATGTAACACAGCTGATTGACTTCAATATAAATTCAAGAACCAGAGTGCCGGAGTTGTTTGAAGTTCCTTGCCATTCTACTAGCTATGGCTTAAATCAATCCATTACTAGAATGCTTAGACTAGCAAATAAGATTAGCATCTATATTGATTTGTTTGATTCATTCTTATATTCTTTCAAAAATCAGATCAAATGTATTGACCTAGGATGAAGAAACTGCTGATTATTATTATTAAAAATTAATTGATATTTTGTATTCTTAGTATTCTATATTATTGTTCAATTGTTTATTTTTCTCTCACACTATTTATATGTTAATTGTAGAATGGCAAGTCCCTAAATAAATGAATATTATGAATAAAGGTTCTACAATTGCAGTGAAATCCTTAACGAGTTCAATGGGATTTAGTTCGCAATGATAAGGGGGCAAATGCAGAATAATAATATTTCGTTTCTGTGCCATATTGTAGACTACTTATTCCGTGAAACGAGATTTATTTGAAAATACTATAGACAATGGTTCTTTTCTAACCATACTTTCATCAAATGGTATGTTTTTCGTCAAAGCCACTCAATGATAACAGAGTTAGGTGGAATGATGTCTAACATTTGCTCAAAGTATTCTTCTAACACATTACCGTTCATATCTTCAGGGTAACCGCAAGAACGATTTTACTCATACATCAATAATTCGCCGTCAGCAAAACCATCTATACTTCCAATGTGGGCAATAATCAGTATTTTTCCTTTTGGAGAACACCAGCCTCCTGAAAATGCTTGACGTTATCTTGTAATGTTTTTGTTTTACCGCATATTTCCAACGGTATACCCTTCATTAAGCCAAGTTTTATCCAAATAATACATCTTTCTATTCTCACGTTGAAACTCTCGTATCTGCCTTAGGTAATGTTTCCTCCAGCAAATAATTTCATCATTTTCGATTAAGAGCGAATTTCTGTTTTTCCCAGATGAAATTCAATTCCTGTAAAGTTTTCCACAATTTCTTTCTGCGTATCGTTGGAGATGACAGTTGGTATTTCTTTCTTAAATTAAAGTGAATGTTTTATTCTTCTAATTGCAAGTTTCTAGTTTTCATTAACAGGCACAGTTTTTCTTCCAAAAGATGGTTTTGAATTTAAGTATCGATGATTTTAAAATTCCCCCGTCATTTGGGAACACATTTCCATCAGAGTATCAAAGGTATCAAGTATTTTGGTGTATGAGAGCGTCATATACATTAAAAATAATAATCACTTAAATTAAATGAATAAAAATACTTTTGTCTAAGTACCAATGGTAAATTTTATTTATACGACTGGTTTCGGGTTTGACCCCATTATCAAGTATAAAACTGAAATCTGATAATGGGGTCAAACCCGTATAAATAAAATTCACCAGTGGTATTTAGATAAAAGTGTTTTTATTCATTTCATTTAAATGATCATGAATTACCATAAAGTAAACAAGTCATCAATCACATATAAGAATAATAATATTTTCATTAACAGAAAGTTTTTTTATTTGTTTTACTTATGAGAAAACTGAAATAACCATTTTAATTCACAGTATAATTTATTAATAACACTGATTTGGACACAAAGGCGAAATAATCTTATTAAAACACTGTAAGATGGAATAGAATCATGACTTCACCCTCTTTTCCAGCGAAAATTGAAAATATCTCAGGTATACTTGATTTAATCAGGTAAGCTGTGCAGGTGTTATTCATTGAAAATTTCAATCGAAATCAAAAAGTAAAACTAATTTTGGGTGTTTAAAAAATCTATTATTAATGCAAGTATTCCATATTTTTGTTACTCACCATATACATACAACTATAAAAAATCTCTTGAAATTTATTTTATCAAATCATATAACATTGAATGTTTAAAATGAATTAATTTTTCACTTTTTAACCGACTCAAATACGTATGCCTATAAAAATAGCCACTTGAAAATGTTTTATTTTTCCGCTGCTTGAGGAAATAGATTCAACAATTTCAAGAAGTGTGTCTGTATTTTATTGTCATTCTTGCAAAGTTCGACTATTCTCCTCCAGGAAATATAATATGCATCTGATTTTTACAGATTATTCAGTTTGACCAACATATTTTTGTTGAGGTCCTCACCCATGTTATGATTTACAGATTTCTCAGTTTCCAAAATGTTATATTGCAGTTTTTCTAACATTTGTTGAAATGTACCTACATGTTTAGCTTGTTTAAGTTTTCAAAAATTCGATCCAGCCTTTAGTGTGTCCTGTTTCATGAGGAATAACAATCGACTTTGAATCATCTTATTGAATAGTTGAAATTCTATGAAGACATTCTCAGAATTTGCGTTCGATATCCATTATTTACGGCCTGATTACATTTTTTTCACTATCCTATTCTTTTTTGCTACTTTCCTATTGTAGTTTCGCCACTTTTTGTTATCATTTCACTACAGATGGTGAATCACAAAATGCTCTTGAAGTTAATGTTTTTTTCTGTAGAAACACATGATAAATGAATATAAATCTTATTTATTTAAAGAGCATTTTATTTATATACATAGGATAAGTTTTTGAGGTTATAATAATAGTCTAATAGCCCAGATTTTGTCCTCTCTAATCATTATAATATTTGTTATGAATATCTTTGTGCTTCCCAAAGATTTACTGTTGGTTGACTTTCAGACTTTTGGCAGGTTGTCAAAGCCATTAAAATTGTGTACACCTCTAAGATGTATTGGGTATTGAAATTGAAAATCTATATTTCAGCTGTACCTATTAGATTTTTCATTTTGTTCGGTACTCTCCCATGGACACCACCCTCTATATAGAAATTTCGATTTAAAACATTACTATGAATATATTTCTTACAGGGCCAACGCTGAGTACATCACCTTTGGAGAATCTACTCATCGAACATCCCAGTATGAGCGTCTACCATATTAACAGTAGTAGTAGAAAATATTCTGTGTCTGATTTAAGATCAGATGATTTAGATGACGACGACGATGAAGATTTTGAGAATATGGGGCACATACAATCACTATCATCCAATTGGCAACGTTTGGACAATTGTTATGGTAGATTTATCATGTTTGATAGATCAGAAGGTGAATATGGAGATGAGGAAGCTGAATTCATTGACAATATGGAAAACATGCCAGCATACAATACGCTAGTGTTGGAGAACTGTGTCGAAGAATATGTTGGGTGTGATGGATTAGATACTGAAAATGAAGATAAAGTAGAGAAAGAAGTTGAAGTTGTTGAAAATTCAGGAAATTTGCCTGCACAAACACACAGTGGACGATTTCTGGATAGTTATATAAGAATATTGAAGCAAGAACAAATGCAGCGTTACCAGTTCAGACAAGCTCAAAAAGTAAGTAACATATATTGTAATAAAATGTGCATGAATACTATAAATCAAATGAATAACTGAAAATGTGTTGAATATTCATATGAGGAGAACGAAAAATGAAATTATAGTGTTTTTATTATATATTATGTCAACATTGTTGGATTTATTCATATTTTTAAGTTTCGGAAAAGTAGCCAATTTATTAATAGTGAACTGTTTTAGTTTCCTTTTCAAACTGTTTACTTGCTTCTTGAACGAGCCTTTTCTAGTTTTCTATTATTCTTGCACTTTTGTTAATAGCTATTTTTCAAAAAATAAATTTGTATCTAAAAGTAATACAAATCAATATTGAGAAACTAAGTGAACTCGATAGAATGAAAATAGTTGAGCTATCCGCGATTCTGAAAAATTAAAGAAGCCATTCAAATTGAAAAAATGAGGTTCATACATCAAATTAGACTATTCATTAAATATTCCAATTATTTGGAAATCAATATTCAGAACGTATAATGACCATAAGAAGAAGTTATCAAGAGAGATACACTAACAACCCAACTAATCGGCTAGTATTCATTCAGGAAATGTATTTAATTATAACATTAGAAAACATTCCGAGACATATTCTAGCACAGTTACGTTCATAGGAAGAAGTAACACATCTTGAGAAAGCCAGCTGAGAAGGAGGCGAAAGGTCGATTTTCAAAAAGTACAGACTAGGATGTTTTCTCATTTTTGTATGTCCCAAATACACATATAATTTCGGGAAAAAGAAGATATGAAAGAAAATTATTAAAGAGAACGTAGGTGGAACTGACAGTCTGACAGGATTCTTGCAACAACAGGGTGCATATACACAACACTAAAAATTTTTTTCTGTACTCTCTCCCAGAGGCTAATGAATGTTAGTTCATGAATGTATATGTGGAGGAGCATAATAGCGTGGTGGGGTGCTACAAATGCTGTAATTTTGGGCAAACCTCCAAGGTATGCAGGCAGGAATCGGCATGCAACAAGTGTGGGGTGCAGCATGAGGAGCGTGAATGCAGAGGCTATAGAGGACTAGGTGACTGCCAGCGAGAGAAGGCACTCGGCATTAGATCCCAATAGGCCCAGTGTACGTGAGAAGAGTCGAGCTACAGCGTAGAAGAACTAATTACGTTCAAGGTTCTACAGATTAATGTAGTATTCAGTATTCAGGAACATTGGGTTAGGGAACCGGCCTGGAAAGGATGGGTCAAGCAAGATGATGGAGAAGGGACTAAGGTACGCACCTGGGTCCGATCCACCATTCACAGCTCAACCCTTAAGAATGTAAGAAGTATGAATAGGATAGGTATAATTGTAGGAAATGAAAGAGGTAACATACAAATTATGAATGTATATGATAAGCCAGGTGGAAGGAGAAACATTAGAATGGATTGTATTAGAAGAATTTTTGATGAGAGTGGGAAGGAAGAAAGATCTGGTTGGAGATGTGAACGCAAAGAACGTTGCATGGGGTGGCAACACCACGGAAAAAAAAGGGGAGAAGATATGCTAGAATGGGATAATGGAAAAGGGGCGAAAGTCTCGGCACTTTCTCCAGCAATAGGGGGAAAAGTTGGATCGACCTGACCATTAGCGCGAATACGCAGGTGAATGAATGGAAAGTGAGTATGGAAGAAACAATGAGTGACCATAAGATGATCGAGTTTTGCTTGATGGGGTTACCAAAGACGTGAAGGGTGATAGTCACGAATATAAGAAGAACCGAATGGGATTGGATGGAATGGATGATTTCCGAATACAATGTTGCAAAGGAAGATGGGACCTTCACCTAGGGGAAGGAAGAGATGAGCTAGTTTCTGCTGAACAAGTACGTCCCCAAGGACGATCCTCTGAGCGGCTCTCCTATTAGGCGGCAATGGAGAGAGAGAGGACGAGAGGAGTGGGGCGAGGAACTGCCAGCATTCTCAATTGGGAAGCTGCGAGCGGTGGCGGAGCAGCTTACTGACGGGAAGGCGATTGGGGTGGACGAAGTCCCTAACGAAATCTTTCGGAAGGCGACGGAATGGAAGGGCAAATGCATGGTAGAACTCCTCAATTCCTGTCTGAAGAGAGAAGATTTCCCGGAAGTATGGAAGAGGACAAATGGATATCAAAGAAGGACGGAAATACCAGGCTATCAGCTTGCTGACCAGCATGGGACGGATGTCAGACAGGCCTCTTCTTAGTGGTAGGATTTAAGTTTGGTGTGAGAAAGGGTTGAAGTTCTCTTCTGTTGAAAAAATGGTGAACAGAATAAAAGAGCAAGGAGAAATAGTATTGTTGTGGCGTTGGACTTGTCGAACTTTTTTAATACTGCATGGGCACCAGCAATTGAGAGATGCATGATAAGAATGGGAATGCCGGAAAATCTGGGGTATGAGCTTCATGGGAGAGAGAACAGTCACCTATGGGACGGACAGTCTCTGAAACGGTGAAGAGAGGCTGTTCGCAGGGATATAGTCTGGGACCGATACTATAGCTGCTAAGTGATGGAGGAATGACTTGAACGAATCAATAGCATGAAAGTTAGACATTGCATTGGTAATAATGGCGTACAAGTGAACGCCTACGTGGTTGACCAGCTGGTCGTCGTCGAAGGTAACTCTGTCAATAGCAATAGATGGAGGCTGGTGTGGAATGAATGTAAAGCTTGGGAGAAGATGTGGCTGGGATACAACGATGGAAAGACATAATGTATGTATATACCAAACCAATAGGGATGAAAGACCCCCGGTCATAAGCATGAACGGGACAGTCATAGAACTAAAAATGAATGTAAAGTTTGGGAGGAGAAGATGTGGCTGAGATACATCGATAGAAAGACAGAACG
Organism: Leptinotarsa defecta; assembly: GCA_015342085.1. Lineage (NCBI taxonomy): Eukaryota > Metazoa > Arthropoda > Insecta > Coleoptera > Chrysomelidae > Leptinotarsa > Leptinotarsa defecta. The sequence goes on along the minus strand of WOGO01002042.1, from coordinate 5,934 downwards.
TATGTACATACCAGCCAATAGGGATGAAACATCCCCGGTCATAAGCATGAACAGGAGAGGGATGGAACTAAAAATGTGAGAAAGAGAGAATGTGGAATTGTGGTGGACGCAAGGTTACTCTTTGTAAAATACCACAAGGAAGTGAGGGAAAAAACTCAGCAAATTGGCGGGGAAAATGAGAAGGTGGACCGAGCGAAATATTGGGCTGAAGAGAGAGTATATGGGGATGATTTACGAAAGGGTTGCAAAACATACAGCTTTTTATGGGGGAATAGAATGCATGATAAGAAGGGGAAGAAGACAGCAGAGCGCCGTTCATAGGCCCTTCTTTATAGCCTCGCGCGGGGCATACAGGACGACGCCAATGACAGCGCTCAGCATAATCTTAGGGATGGCTTCGCTTCATGTTGAAGCGCGGGTCAGACACCACGATTGGAAAAAGCATGGGGTAAGAAAGATTGAGAACAGAGTGGAAGGGGTAGACAGAATATTCCCTTGAATACATGGCATGTTGCTGGAGGGGTGGACGAAAGAATGATTGAGGTGTATGTGGACGCCGGAGCGAGAATGAATGGATAACGGGGAATGAGAGGATCACCGGACATGGCATCGTAAATGAGGCAGAGTTGATTGTGATCGAAAGAGTGATTAGTATATGGAGCATGGACGAGAGCGTGATTATCAGTAGTGACTGTCATGGTTGTGGAGAGAATGAAAGTAGGGCGGGTGAGAAAAATCGGAAAAGATATCAAAAACCATTTTTCGTTGTTACTTTTCGAGCTGTACAAGATGGCAATTATATATTTTCAATTCGACGGTTTGTCTCAGAGAAACCATCACCAATTTTAATACTGATTTGTAATTCTTTACGATTTTCCCCATGCTAGTTCTCCTTTTCTTTGACACATAAAGGCCCAGAAAATAATTCAATTGACTGCAATTCAATCAGCAGATAAGTCTTTAGCATCCAAAAGTCCTGAACTTCTAGGTCCTTTAAAGAATTTGTAAGTTTGAAGTAGAGATGAAGTAATGGCACAATTGAAATAAAGATGATGTCAAAGGTTATAAAACAACTCCAGTTGTGGTTGTGTATTTGATGTATTTCCTATGTCTTTTATTCTGAGGTAAAATATCAATTTTTGGAAGTAAAAACATTAAAGCATCACTCTGACAAGTGATACAATGAACATTACTGGAGTTTTTTTCCAACACCAAATCGTTATTTTTAACACCTCGACACGTATTTCGATCACCAAGTGATCATCTTCAAGAGGAAGATTAAACAGTTTAATCTTCCTCTTGAAGATGATCACTTGGTGATTGAAACACTTGTCGAGGCGTTAAAAATAACGGTTTGGTGTTGGGATAACTCCAGTAATATTCATCACTACACCAAAGGTTCCAAATAGTGCATCACAAGTAAGTGATACAATGTCTTTTTTTTTTCAGTCGAAGGTGCAGATTTCTACTAAGGCACTCAGGCGCAGTTATGTAGAACGTAACAATAAGGCTCGTGAAGTAAATAATCGTAATCATCAACAAAGGCGTGGGGAACGGTCTCAGGGTGCTACCCGTTCCTGTGCCAATAACAACCGCAAGTGCTGAGCGCAATTAACACTGATCTCATTTTGCAACATTTGAGAAAACAAAAACAATGAATGATTGATCATATAATATTTTATTCCAGACTTTTTCTTATTAGCACTAGTAGTTGTATGATATTGTTAATTAAGAAGAAGGGAATATTGATTAAAAATCCCCTCTGACTGTAAATATAGATATATATATATATATATATTTTCAAAAGTCTGGAATGGAAAAGATACCTTCGAAAATGGCACGTGTGATTGATAAAATTCACCAAAGCACCGTGTTGTGTTCAAAAAATTCAATATTTCTTATTTGTGAGTATTAGATGTTGCAAAAACATTATATTGTGTCTTTCAAATTATTTTTGTTCATTCACATTACAGCTATTAATCAAAACGGTGGTAATCTGAATTATAACCATTTTAATTGAGTCCATTCGTTATTGTAATGTGAATAATTTCTGTACATACAGAGACATGATATATTTTTACTGATAACTTTAGTGAGATGATATATTTTGAAAAGTAATTTATTTATGTTGATTTATTTAAAGCAATCAGATTCATTTGAGCAGCCTTTTGATCACAAATAGATTAGGAATTTATTTTTATTTCATATATATTCGTGATCATAAGAACTCGTATTACAACACAATTCACTCTGTGAGTTCTTAACAGTCTGTGATTTCTGAATTTCAGTGAGAGATCCGTGACAATGACTTCTCATTACTTATTTGCTGATTTTTTTGAGTTTACTACAAGCTCTCGTAATCATACCATCCAAAATTTTACTGATAAAGTACAAAGAAAAAGTTGCATCATTTTTCATCGTCATTACCATTTCCCTGCAAAATCTCACTGTATATAGTTCTGTTAAATAACTTTTAGAATCAAGTATGGGCATTCCCTAGGTATATTGAGGTAGCTGTGTACTTTCAGGCAAAAAATGTTTGCTCGAAAATAAAGAATTATTGGGAATACATTTCTTCAATGTAAAATGTTCTGTGGGAAGGCTATCTCAATATGCCCACATTCCAAATAGATATAAACATTACAGAGCATTTAGGAAAATGTATAGATTAGGCCAAGTGTGTTACCTATGCTGTTGGTTATCAAACGTCAATTTACTTTTATGAATAATGTAATTCAAATCTGATTTCATAATGGCCATTACAACTTTCTTATATTTGTCTCACTACAAAAGGCTTATCGTATCTGATTTTGTTGAATCTGTTGATATTGTATGTAGTTTTATCGAAAACAACTTGCAGTGTTTGAAAATGTGTGTCCCTTATCTCCTAGCTTCTAAGCCACACTAAATTTGAGATGTTGAATTTCACTCTATTTCATTCAATATATTATTCAAGTTAGTGAGGAGGTAAGAAATAATTAATGTACATTTCAAAGGATTTGTTACTATAGTTTATTGAATTTTTTAAATTTTTCCAGTTTGGGATGTTCGATTTCAGATTTTATCGATACGGAAAGTAAATTATATTTTGTTTTTATATATTTAACTTCAAAGTTAGATGAAGTAGTTAGTCTTAATCCATCGAAATGTTAATTACTGCAATGAAGTTTTTTCGCTTCTGCTCGGAAGCTGTCTGACTTGTCCATTTATTCAGTAGTTAGAACATTGTTTGGTGGTCTGAATTTTCGATTTTCAATAGAATGGCTATTACATATATGAATGCGTATCAGACTACCTATATAATGACATATTGATTAGTTTTAGTCTAATTTATTACTGAAAACTTGTTATTGAAAAAATATTTTTTTTTATTAAAAACGCTTTTTCAATAAGAAAGTTGATATTGAGCTAGACTGAAAACAGACTTGAGAATATAAAAATTTTTAATAATGATATTTGAGTTAAGGATAATTTTTCCAAATATCTCTAGTTGATAATTAACAGCTTGTAGAATTTTAACTTTTTTTGACAGCTCTCAATCGTTTATAATGTTTCTTGTGCTCATTAGAAAGCGAAAATATATGATCTGTAATCTTGAAACTGTATTCAACGAATAGATGCCCTATTAGAATAATTTACTACTAAGATTTTCCTTTGCTTTTCTATGTCACCCATCACCATTCATGGATCAAAAATCATAGTGTAGGTGTAGACGGTTTAAGTGTATTTCTATTTTATTGAGTATATGTGTGTATCAAAGTATCGATTAGATGTAAGAAAAACAATCCCTCATTTTTACGTTTCACATTTGATTGTAACAAATTCGTTTGATTTTGATAAGTATTTTTCCAAGTACATAATGTCTCGTTGATTGAACGACAGTATGTCTGTAATTTTTAAGTTCGTATGTTAGGTATATTTGCTTGATTACATGTGACCTGTCTGGTAAGTTAACAGAATGTGTATGCAGCACTTGTAGTTATAGTAGTTCAACTGTGTATGAATAGCATGTTCTAACGAGTCTGTAAAAAATATTGTGTGCAAGTACGAAAGAAAATGTTATAAAAAATTGAAAACAATAAAATCCTATTGCGTTAACTTTTTTTTATTTCCCAAAATGCCATGATATATCTTTGAACTCCCTAATTTCTCAATACAAAAGGACTTTCTCGCCACAAAGGAATAAATGGGAATGTAAGTTTCTTTGTTACAGTTTTACACGAAAACTACTCAACCGATCATTATGAAATTTTGTACACATGTTCTTGGAGGTATTAGAAGTAACATAGGACACTTTTTATTGAAAAAATTTTTTTATGTAAGATACAAAAATTGAAAATTATTTTTGTTGCAATGAAAAATATTTTAACATTTTTGGATTGAAGGGGTTATATTTTTAGGAGTGATTCATTTTTGGGAAAAAAAGTTTTTGGTTTTCTACTATTCCATCCTGATACAAAAAAAAATGTGGGAATCTTCCAAAGAAAGGAAGGAAGTAATCAATTTGAAAATAAGTAACTCTATACATGGATGTGTAGATCATGCAAAAAAGCAGCTTTCAGACACAAACTGAAAGAAAGCCCTCCTGAAACAGCTACTTTCATATAAACATTGAATTACACTTTTTCATACTGAGATAGTGACATCAGTGAATCTACTTGCCCGAAGGTATAATGACTCCAGTGATAAAATTCATTTTGAAGGAAAAATAATCCGACATTCATTATTCCATAACAATGAACATATGGTCGACAAAACTATGTCGGCTTTTTGAAAAAGGTAATTTCATAATAGCCTATTGGCAATATGAATAGCAACATTTGGCGTATTTGATTCACTGGATGTCTCATTATTAATTCTATTTTTGAAATATCCACTCGGAATCAGCTATAATGAATGACGACCTATGGGTCTTCATCATACAAATGATTGTTTATAGCAATTCAATACCCACTGTAACGTCAATGAGCACCAAACTTTGTTGGGTTGGTATTCACCTAAGAATGCTGCATTTTTGGTTAGAACGATTGAATTGCTCACATACGTGAAGACAAGTTGACGACACCTTCCTAGTATGGAACAATAGGAATACATAACTAGACACCTTTCTGAAGAACATCAACAGAGGAGGCTATCCGAAGACGACCTGGAAGATAGTACGAACTTACCTATAAAAAAAATGAAATTACTAGGATGCTGTGTACGGTTCTGCTATTTCCAACTGAAGAACGAATTCTTCACGCAAGATGAGGCACCTAATGGGATCGAAACTTTCACCAGTTATAACCAACATATGTATGGAGTGGTGTAAAACTGTGGCCATTGAAGAAGCTCACAAGGAGCCCCGAGTCTGGTTGAGATACGTTCAAGATATCTTCATAGTATGAAACCATAAAAAGACAGAACTAGATACCTTTCTGAAGCACATCAATAGCGTTGAACCTTCTATCACGTTCACAATGAAAAAAAAAGGTCCACAACGAATTGTCATTCAAGAGAACCAACACTAAGTGGGAAACATCTGTATACCGAAAACGCACTCATATGGGACAGTATCTGAAGCACGATTCCAACCACCGTCAATCTACCAAAAGAGAAATCATAAAGACTAGTGGATTGTGCTTTCGGACTCTGTGATACAAAGGAAGAGTTCGAAAAGAAACAAGGCATCATCAGAAAAGGTCTCTAATGGAATAGTTACTCGAAAGTGATGGCGGAAGAGACTTTGGCTAGAAGACAGCAAGAGCCTCGCAAGGAAGGCAAACCGTCACAACCAGAGCTTGCCCTTTCCTACGTCAGATAATTATCGAAAGGGATAAGAAGAATTTGATCCAAGTGCAGCACCAAAATCTGCTTCAGATCCGAAAATTCCATCCATAGCAGCCTAACGAAAACCAGGCCACCAAACGCGGACGGCGATTCCAAGATGTGCAT